>JASGXE010011854.1:0-12977 GCA_030068105.1 Sinentomon sp. SZTP_YWyxl
TTTTTTATAAAAAAAAATTTCAAAGAATTACTCGATGACGAAAATTTATATTTGGCTTATCAGCTTAAACTTGATCAATTCGTAACATAAATCCACAATATGTCTGTTGCTGTAATGGGAGGCAGTACCTGTAATTTTAGGGCTATCACTGGATGTGTCAATAATTTAAAGAGGGAAAAGAGATGGTTGTGAATCCAGGGATGGGTAAACGTATAAAACCTACGTATAATATGTCACGTATTATACTCACGTATAATACGTGTATAAAACGTATAAAACCTTTCCAGTCATGTGGGGTATCAAACCACTCAGCAAAAAGCCGCGGTTCATGCAAAAACAATATTTTTTTGGGAAAAGGGACAGTTCACCAGACTAACTTCACAAAGAGTGCTTCCAAGTCCAACTGGGTTCTGGGAGTGAACTCAGAAACGTAAGTTTTTTTTCTGCTCCTCAAAAGGATCTTCATTGGATAAACCACCACGGCATGGTGTTTTGACTTTTGTTTTTTTATTTTGTTTTCCAAGTTAGCAGCATGAATCAAAACACGTGTACTTTTTGAAAAAAAAAAACACCTGACACCTCTTGTGTGTTTGATTCAAATCTGGTGCTTCAATTTCTGCCACCTGCATAATAATAAAAAGAAACAACAAAAGAGAAATTTCGGGGAAGACCCAAAAATCACAAGAGGTACCTACCTGCCGGGATGAAAAAGATTGTGAAAACAATCTTGAATTAGCCATCTAAATTTGGTGATTTCTGGAAAACGTTTCATGCAATCAACCACATTGCTGAAAATGATATCGTGGGAAAAATGACCCCAAAAATATGTGCCACTTGTTTTTAGTTTTAACGTCTATACAGTTAAAAAAAACTTGAAATGGACAGCATAAATTCGTTGAAAATTTCAATTCATTGCCACGATCGGTGCGCCGATAAATTGTGTGGACTTTTTACTTTCTCGCTATCTACAGGGTGATGAATTGGTTAGGTTAAGCGGTTTGCGAGTTCAGATATTGTGCCGCGTGTGTTTAAACTGGTCACCACCGTCAACTGCCGTGAATAGCAGAGGTGGTGATGGCGAAGGAATTACTACAACCACGAATGCATTTTTCCCAATTTGAGTGTTTCCGCCAAAACTTTATTTTTCTTTATTTTTCACGCGAAAGTAGGACGAAGAAAAATGTGTCAGATTGCAACAAAGCTCGGCAAAAGTATCAGATTGCAACTATTGGTATGAAATGGGGGAATGTTTTATGTTTTCAATTTTTGCAAGTTGAGTGTTCGTTAAAATCATATCGATCTTCAATTTGTTGAATATGTGGTAAAAGTTTGGCAATTTGTTCTGAGGTACCTCGGGTACGAATGGTCACTCGAGTTGCGAAGACGCATGTAATTCGGCCAGGATAATGCGTGAAAAATGTCTGTTATGTCTTGGGCCATGTACCAAATAGTTTTCTCAACAAACCAACACCATCGCCTTTGTTGGAGTATTGAATCAGGTTCCCTCCCTGCTCTTCTGCCAATTTTCGATCTCGTCTCGCAACACTTTTGAGAGAGAAAGCGCCGCTTAGGCCGATAAGGGATCTCCGGTGCATCCAGTAGCTTCAACTGATGTGGTGAACTGCCAGGTCGATTTTTTTCGATGAGCAGCACGAATGTTTTTGATCGCATCTGCTCGAGGTCAATGTCCGGACGTCAGGTTCGGCAGGCTCACAGTTAGTCAGAGGCGTAACAACCAGGGGAGATGGATGGAATGGAGCTGTTTCAACAGTGGGTGACATGGGGATGCGATGGCCTGAATGAAAAAAACTCTCCCTGATATGCTCCCATTTTTTTCGAAAGCGGTCACACGTTGGTCAACGGGAAACATTTTTTCTTTAACTGGGCACAACGAAAAACTTTGAGAAACTTTGGCCCCTCTGTAAATTTAGCACCATTGGGGCCCACGGCTCAAAAAAAACTGTACCTCTTTGAAAACCAACTTTGCAACCCTTTTTGGCAAAAACATCGCCACAAGAACGAATGGATGCGTTCGAAATTTTCATTCAATTTTTGTATGCCTCATTTCTCACCAAGATCAAAAAGGGTTTTCCGACATTTTCAATTCTAATTTTCTAAAACTCGGGAAGCTTCAGAAAGGACTTCAAAACGACTTCCCGAAAAACGCAAGCTAATTCAAAAGAAATTGCGTAGCATGCGACATTGATTCATTGTGATGCACATACGTAAATGATTCCCACAGTGCTGCGACGCCTGAATGCAATACATCGAAAACATTCAACCAGCCGCTCTGATTCAACGCGGTTTCCCTTGTTGTGACATCAGCTGCCAATCACGCAGCACTCACCCGAGTTGAATCGTAGCCTCCGAGAGAACAAGGCCATTGCGCAGAAATTAAAAATTGGTGTGACGTCACAGGACCGGATGATGTTTCCTTGAGTTTTGAATGCGTCCGAATGGCGGACCGCGGCGCCCAAGGAAACTTCCATTTCTCTTGATCTGGACGACGGATTTTGATAAAATTTTCATGGAAGAAAGCGAAAAAAAGTGCGATTTCAAATATTTTATGGTTCTTGACTTTCTGCAGGAAAAAAACGAAATTATTTCAGGAAGAAAGTGTTCAGGTTAAGATGCGAAAGAATTCCGGATTCCTGACATATTTTGATTAATTGCGCGATTTTTCCTTCTGCAACGTGGTTTTGACCTGCGGAAGAGTTGTAGAGAAAACTTTCAGCTTTCCAAAAAGTCCAAAATCATTGCATTTAACACCATTTGACTCTTTATCAAGAGAGAATGCGACATGGAAGCGCATGTTTGTTTTTGGCGCAAGAACACGCGTCGAAATGTGTCTTGATATGGTTTTGGGTTCAAATTCAATTATTTTAGCATTTTGGGAAAGGTGAAAGCTTCCTCGACAACTCTTCCGCAGGTCAAAACCACGTTGCAACGGAAAAAATCGCAAAATCATTAAAAAATGTGTGGCAGAAACTTTTGCAAAAATTGAAAAATTTCCGCAGGCGCCAGGGATCGAACCCGGGCCCTTTCGCATCTGAGGCGAGAATTCTTACCACTGAACCAACGAAGCATCTTGATATTCCTCCCTCAGAACTGTCCTTTTGAGAAACAACGCCAACACCGACGTGAGCATTTTGAACTGCGCTTGCATCCCAGACTGCGGGGAATTGACTGCGGAGAATTGGGAACTTGCCTTCTTTTTGGGCTTTGAAGGACGTTTTTTTGAGTGTTTTGGTGTCATTTTTGCGACGTAAAGGTCCTGTGATCCTTTTGTGTTCATTTGAAACATTCCGCACTCAAATCTGTTCGCGAGATTTCAAGAACGAACAATTTTCTCTGCGCCTTCCCATTCCTCCCAATGCATTTCTTCGCAGTTTCCCGTCGGGTCTTGTGACGCCACCAAACCAGCGCAACGGCCTTGTTCTCTCGGAGGCTACGGTTGAATCCACCTCAATAATGAAACCCTGCTCGCCTTCGCATCCACGCGGGAAGCTTTGCGGGAACATAGGCGAACAGCGCTGTCAACGCCGCTGGTTGGTACGCCTCTGTGCGAGTGTGCAATTCTGCCGAACAGGCTAGGAACTTTGACCTCAGGCGGAGACGGGCAAAACACAGGCGCTGCTATTTTTGAAAATCGACGAAAAGAGCAAAGGAAAATCGCAAGTTGAGTTTAAGGTATTGGGTGAGCTGGAAGTTCATTTTTGTTCTGCTTTTTGAAAGTTGTGATAAGAAATCGATGATGATTATTGAATCGGATAACAGATCGACACCGGCCCGGTCTTTCACCTCAAAATCTGCCTCCCAGATGAGGCTACTTTCGTTCTCCACAGCCACGAAACCACCAACAAAACAGGAACTGATCATTGGTCCCTTTTTCCTTCAGGAAAACTTGACGGGAGACAGATATTTGCAGCTTCTCCAGCAACAGGTCTTCCCCGCAGTGCACAACCATCTTATCGCAAACAACTCTTCGCCGGGGCGCACGCCCATTTCGTTCTTAAATTGAGGAGTTTCTAAACGCCCAACTTCTTGGCAGATCGGAAGAGGTGGCCCTCGTGAGTGGCCGCCACGATCTCCAGACCTTACATCGTTGGATTTCTTTTATTGGGGGCATCGGAAATCCAACGTCTACAAAACCACACCCCGCAATCTTCAGGAATTACAGGCTGCAATAGAGCGAATCACCAGGCAAATCACCCCAGAACATATTGCCAATGGGCTGCAAGAATGGCAACAACGAGTATTCCATTGCATCGCTGCTGATGGCGAGCAATTTGAACACAAGCTGCATTTGCACTCGAAATTTTTAACTTCACATTGTTTGAAAAAAAAACCGCCTTGGACAAATAAAAGGGAGCTCAGTGAAAATAGAGAAATGGAAAAGTTGAACAACAATGGGTTTTAAGTGGAATATCGCAGGAGTAGAAATTAAAGTTTCTCACACTCCTTTAATTTGTCCACGACGAAACATGAATGTCCAATTTTTTGAGAAAAAAAAGCAGAAAAAAATGCGGCTCGTTGGACATCTACAAAACAAACAGATCGCCCTGTAGATGTCGACAAACCAAAAACCCAGGAAGATTAATCAGCGCACCGATCACAGCTTATCACTCGCAATTTTCAACGAATTCTGCAGTCCGTCTCAAGCCTTTAGATTTTTACATACTGTATACTGGGGTTTTATACGTGCGTATTATACCACGTATAAAACGTATAAATATACCGTATAATACGAAACGAATAACACTTGCCATCCCTGAGTGATGAAGAGCACATGGGTGGCCAAATCCTGTCATGAACGAGCCAATGGTTGCTGCCGTTTTAGAGACTGGCAGATGAGGATTTTTCGCATTACTGGCAGGCATATGAAATACCGAGTTGCATTCCAAGAGCTGCAGTGGCGATTCTCAGTTTCTCATGAACCGTGGGTCGTTCTGTCACCCCTATTGGATGCAATGCAATTACTCCGAGTATGTTCTTTAAAAAGTTCCGATAGCCCAGCCTTGGGACAAACCAAATTCTGCAGTTTATTCAGGCTTGGCATCTAAAAAAATGTGACCAGATCCATCCGAAAAGTGGTCATAAAAGTAGTCTTACATGCTTGAAGAAGGCTTTTTGTATGAAATTTCTGCATCTATATTGGATGCCTATTATGCAGTATTAGAAGAAATGAGGTTGTGAGTAGCTGGTGCTGGACTCTTCTGCCACACTTTAAAAGGAAAAGAGAAAATTCTTGAAAAACACACACCTGGATCGATTTCGCCATCTGACTACGATGGCATTTTCTGCAGGACTGAATGTGTGTATTTTTCAAGTTTAATTTTCTCTTTTCCTTTTAAAGTGTGGCAGAAGAGCCCAGCACCAGCTACTCACAACCTCATCATGCCTTCTGCGAGTTTCAGAACCATTCATTAATGAAAGCTTTTGTCACTCAACTGCAACTGGGTAAGACTCAGATTTACCCATTTTATGTTGCACCAAAAGATTAATATTTAGGTAGGTAGGTACATTACCTAGCCTAATTAGATACTTAGACCCAAGCCAGTGCCAAGTAAGTGTGCCATGAAACATGGATACTGAGCACCCAATCAAAGAAATACTGCAGAGTACTTTCTGATCCAGGTACCTACAAAAACAAACCAAAACAAAGAAGTCAAATAGCATTGTTGAACTCATCTTGGATGGTTGCAAGGACCAAATCAAAACAGTCCATCTGGGCCACAGGTGAACCAAACCTACACTTACCCCAAGCAGATAAGTAATCAGCCTTCCATCAACTGGTTCATTGGATTTTGCTAGTTCCACCATGGCTCGCAAGGTGTAGTTAATCTTTTCTATCTGCAAAGTGAACAGGATTTCATCTTTCATTAAAATGCAAATCAAGAGCATGTTTTGGGCTATCAGATTAAAGTTTCTGACAGATGAACCCATCCGCTGGATCTCCAGTTCAAAATATGACCATGAGACACACTTTTTCTACTTCCCCTAGTCTGCAATGATTAGCCTAATCAAAAAAATTCAGGTGCAAAAGGGAGATTACTAATTTTCCGGATTTTCCCTCCCTCATGTCACCTAGTATTAGGCCCAGCTAAATTCTTGTGTTCAATTTCATTTCACTCTACCACAAAACTTTAGGCGTAATTCAGGAAAATCACTACAAAATGTCAAGAAATCAGAAAACCATCTCCCACTGTCAAAACCAATTCTCTTATTCTTAATGTAAGGCTTGAGAATGCCAAAACCAGTTAAACCATACCCTTGCTAATTAACTGTTTCACAACCAAATGTGTTGGCAATTGGTTGGTTCTGGCGGGTGTGCATACGAATATATCGGCCAAATAACCTCACTGGAATTTTGGCTGGTAATAATTGTACCAACATGCCATGAGAATTTTTTTGTTTGCCAGGTCATGTTCACATTTTTAGCAAATTGTGGTATCTATGCTTTTCTATTGAAGAAGGCCTGCAAAAATCATTCGTGAAAATAGCCAAATAGAACAAATGACCCCTTCTGTCGATGTGCAAAACGTTGACGAAAAGGTTGAGTATTGAAATCTGAGATTCGTCACATTTTGACACCAAAAATCCAAATGCATCAAGTGGTGTTTATTAGGTTAGGTACAGGTAAAGGTCCGTATTCGTGGGTTATTTTTCAAGCCTGAAGGCAGTGGCTTCAAATTAAACGTTTTTCATCATGCTCTTCCAAATCATCTCACAGCAGCAAAACTGTGTAACAACAAACAGCTGATAGTGTCATGATATTGTTGGACTTTGACAATAATTATTACAGGCCCCATTTTGTCAAAAATTATCAGGTCGATATTGGCGAAAGGTTGAGAAGATGGAAATTCAGAAGTGCGATATTTTTGTTGTAAACCGAAACAGGAACATCGTGTGCAGCCCATCAGCCCCCAGGACATCAGGACTCAAGATCAGATGATGCAGGGCATCCAAAATCTGAATAATTGGTTGGTGCCTATCTGTCTCTTCAACCAATTTAGGTAAGCATCTAACCACTCGAATGTCAGGGAGAGACATCCCAAATGTCCCCGAATGGCCCTAAGCTAGCATAACTTTCCAAGGTGGAGGCTGTAGGTAGCCCAGTTAGGCTGCTCAGTTACCTTGTTCCAAAAGAACAAGTAGTTCTGACTGAACTCAAATTCCTCTATGTTGAACTGTTTTGCAAACTTGATTCTCATGACATTTAGGCAGGCAAATATCCAACACCTTCCAGATGACTTCTGATTCGTTGGTGGCTTGATTTCGGAATCAATCTGAAAAATTTCACATCATGGGCGGCTAAATTGAATCAATGATCAGCAAAGAAGGACTATTTACAGAAGTCAGGTTAGTGGAATAAGTTATAAATAACCAGATGATCCAATATCTGACCATAAAGACTTATTCATAAAAAATAAAAAAAATAAAAACAAAATAAATGAAAAAGAAACTCCTGTCACTTTTTATTTTGCTTATCATTTTTTCCGCGCCAGAGATTGATTAAATAGGATAGTGATCAATACCCGTCCAGTTATCAATACGTTGCAAATCAACCATCCAGTTGTCAATACATCCAGTTATAATCAATACCATATATTGATTTCGCTGTGTTTGCAATTTTTCAACTCCTATCCCGAATGTTCCTCTTGACTCGGAGCTCGGGATCAATACCCTATCTCACAGCCAAGCCAAGATCGGGTTTTGTCCAGCGGAGTGGACAAACCGGCTGAAACTGGCCAGAACTGGTTAAAGCCTGTTAAAAGTGTTGAGGGATAAAGCTGAACAAAACGTCTTCATGTCATGGAATAATACCCACTCATTTCTCAATTTCAACGACACACATCAGAATAAACGATTGCAGCAAAGAGCAGCCCAATCCCACTTTTCAACAGATGGACAAAACCTAAGTTTTTCAACAGATGGACAAAACCTAACACTATGCTAAGCTTAGTCTAAAGAGGCAACTATCACTTATCCCAAGTCTTTGTGCGAACTGCCTAAAAAAGCTTAAATGTTGACGCAATGGAAACTGGCACATAAGATTAAGATTAGTGTAAGGTTAGCGTTTGTTGTAATGGTGCATTCCGCCGCAAGTTTTTTTTATTGCTTTGCCTGGGGAAAATTGCTTCCTATGTGGTCACTTCTTTCTCTGGTGTAAATGGGGTAAGCCTTTCTTAATAATGTGGTTTTTGAAGCTAATGGAATGATATCTTGTAGAACAAGCAACCCTATGTAGCAAGTTCAAAAATGCTACAGTCAAAAGGGGTGACTTTGGCCGGTGGGGTGACTTTTTGTTGTTGGGGCCACTTTTTGTTTTTCCTATTCCTACTGCACACATTTCTTCTGAAATGAGTGATTTCAGATGCATATATCCATTGCTAGATCGCATTCATCTAAATATCTGTTTCTGTTTTGGGGAAAATGTGAACAGTGGGTATCCAAAAAACTAAAAATGGCCAAGGGCACCCAAATGGTCAAAGTCAGCACATTATACGGCATGGTAAATGTTCAAAAATTATTGCGAGTAGGAAGACAAACGATAAAAATATTCTAGATTAGAGAAAAGTTCTGCGTTCATAAACTCCATGCAGGTATTGAGGGCTATGATGTCTCTGGGGTACCTTACCGCAGGTTCCGAATGGATTCACCCACCCCTGAACGAAATGATGGCTCAGGTCACAAGATTGAAACAAAATGTGATCTTATTCTACTTCCCACTGTCTAGACAAATATGCTTTTCTAACCTTGTTGGAAAACACATGGTTCGACTGCTGAATAGTGCTTCTGGATAAGCTTGCAACAAATGGATCGATTCTGGTGCAGATATTTTGTGCCAGCACATTTTTGGGGTCACTTTCGAAGTCAGATCTTAGCTTCTTCACAAAATCACTTGTGATACTCATGGTAATAGCCTGAAATTAGGCAAACTTCTTGTGGCCAGTAGGCTAAGTGAAACCTATTGGGTATGTAAAGTTTTGGCCTGGGCAAATTAAGACTTCATTACTAAGAAAATCAATGTGGTCACAAATATATCAGGTAGGCAGGTAGGTACCTCAATTTTCAGTGCATGAAAACAGGGAAAAATAGGAAAAGGCACAATTACAGGGTTCCCACTCAAATTTTATTTTCAAATTCCCTGATTTTCCCTGACCAAAATCCAAAATTTTCCCTGACCCTTTGAAGAGACAAAACGTAAGTGTTTACAACAACGATAAAAAAAACTTTCTTTTCACAGAGGCGGTGCAGTTATTTTTTTCAAAAATGCCTCAAAACATATCACCGGCACAAAAATTGGTTAAGAACTTGGATCAATTTTTTTTGTGCGAATGGTTCTGAAAAAAGCATTTTCCCTGATTTTTTCCATATTTTGATCAATTTCCCTGAATTTCCCTGACTTTCCCTGATTATTTCGCATTCCCTGAATTTCCCTGATTTTCCAGAGAGTGGGAACCCTGCAATTAGCAAAATATCTCCAAAGGAAACAAAATGGTGGCACGATCCAAGTGACCTATATACCTACCTAAGCCAACCTTCTTCCTACTAGGGCGATAAACTGAGTTTTGGCTTGATGACAGATAAAAAAAACTGTCCTCTGATAGGTTTAGCATGTCATGAGAAATAACAAGCTTGTTCCAGAGAAACACAAGGTTGTTTAGAAAGAGAACTTAGAGAACCAAGAGACATTTTTGGAAAGGGAAGGTAGGACAAGTGAAACAAGGTCACTAGCCCTCGTAGACCCTGTGTTATTGACCAGGGTGAAACAGCATCCTGCCCATCCTCCCTCACCACGGATACATTTTCGGAAAATGGAAATACCTCTGAGCTTTCTCCTCATAGCAAGGAATTCCCAGCCCAATTCCTCCCTGAGCAATGTCACACTGGAGTGGAATGAGAAGTCCCCAGAAACAAACCTCACCGCCCTGCGGTGGACAACCTCAAGTGCAGGAGCAGGACCCTAGAACAATACTACGGCTACATGGCAGAAGGTGATAAGTCACATTTTGGCCAAAATGAGTACCAAAAGGTGCAGAATGACCCCGTGCATGTTGTGGCAAAAGGGGACATCTGCCTGGCTACTCTATAAAAAGATATTGGTGTTTTTGCAAAAAAAAAATGGGGTTAAGTCACGGTTTTTTAAACACTGGTCAACTGCTGTTATGGCAAAAGGGCACAACATGACTTATCCCATGATGCAAAAAATGGGACTGCATGAGTTGTGGCAGAAGGAAATAACTTGACTTAAACCCTTCTTTCTTGCTGCGCTGGATGCGTTTTAACATGACATACAGTACACCTGTCTTTGTGTTGATTGTAATGCATCAGTCTGGAAGATGGCATTGTTTACCAGGACATTCCTGGTATTGTACTGGATGTTTTGTTTTCTTTTTACTTTCAGCAGTTGATTACACTTTTACCCTCTTTCTCATCTTCATGCATTTTTTGTAGGGGTGATTTTTTTCGCTCTGCTCTTATTCAAAGAGGAGATTTTGTTCTCTGTTTGCAACGCTGTTGGTTCCTCTCTGCAGAGAGCCTTTCCTCGGATGAAATTTCCGGCCTGAGGTGCATTGAGAAAATCTTCCACACATTGCCTTCAGGTACCTACATCCACGCCCTCGACAGCGTATCAGAAAGAACAACCGCAGGCACATTTTCATCCGAGCCAAGGCTCTCCTCCTGTTTTGAATAAGCTTTAGGTACTAATAATAATGTTTCTTATTTTGAAATTCGATATGGAATGTTCATTAAAATGTAATATTATGGAAAAATGGGTTCGATCTTTTTACAGCCAAGTTCCGACGAATTTGGGTTCATGAGAAAAAGCATAGATTCAATGCTGTTGTTCTAGCATTTCAGAAGGACTGTTTGCAGGAATTTTGAAAACAGGTGCCAAACAGCCAACAACTTTCTTCGCCTTTCTTAAAAAAAAAAAAAGCGTGCCATCCGTCAAAGAAGCATATAGGCCCCTAATCTTATAATGAGTCAGAAGCAAGACAATGTTTCCAATGACAATCTGAGAGGAAACGCTACTAGTTACAAGGCCCAGAGAACAACGAACATACGACACACGAAAACAATAACTCCATTCCAGCTGTCCTCCTTCCTACTCAGGGGTAGGAGGGGTTAAGTCACATTTTAGAAACAAAAACTATGATGGGGGTAAGTCACGGTGAAGTAACCCTTTTCTTTGATAACAAGCATACTGCTGTTTTTTAAAAAACAGGTTAAGTCCACTTACCCCTTTTTGCCATAACAGCCCATTATCACATTTTAATAAAAATGTTGTGTCAGAAGGGGATAAGTCACAAAATCCGAGTTTTTAAAAAACGAAATGACAAAGGAAACTGCTTCTCTCCGGGAAAATGCAAAAAAAAGCCACCAATAGAATCCACTGATTACATATCCCAGGATTAGCATGCCTCTCCGCAGAAACAGAAAAAACCGTTTTTCTCAAAACAGGGTTTTGTGACTTACCACCTTCTGTCGATGTTCTTTTACCTATTATAGGTAAAAGAACATCGACAGCTTCGGTGAAGCCGCCATGTGGCGGCAGCACTGTTGACAAATCTGAAAAAATAAACGGGGCTTAATTGCACTGGCCTTGCATTTTGCAGAAAACATCTGTTCAGTGGAAAATTGCGCACTCAGCAACATGTTTCTTGTGGAGGATGCCTACATCATTCCTGATGCGCACTGCAGACATTCAAAATGTTCTCAGTCAAAATATTTGATCAAGAAAAGGTCGAAGAAAATGCTTTCAGGTCAGCGAAATACGCAGGCTGGCCATGTCCCTTTTGCCGTTTCGCGTCCGCTCCTGAACGCAACATTAAAAAAAACAGCGTTGTTTTTGCGTTGAAATTATCGAATTGGGACGGAAGCTCAGACGATCAGCGTTTGCCCAGTGTGCTGCAGGTCACGGGTTCGATTCTCGCCTGAGGCTGAATTTTTTCATGTGAGATCAAAATTCCAAACCAGAATCGTTTGCACGCCTTTTCCTTCTCAGTTGCAGTTTTCTGACCAATTTGAATTTGACGGGCCATCTCATTGCCCAATTTCGCACACACAGTTCATCTCAAGTTGTCTGACTGGCTCCGCTGGAGAAAATATTTTTTTTTTTTTTGGCATGAGGTTAAATGTTGATAAATGTGTGGCCATGTCATTTTCTAGGAAGATGTCTCCCATTATTGGTGTGTACACTTTGTTAAATTCTCAATTAGGTACCTCTGTTAGATAGTTTTACCTATTTGGGCGTAACTTTTACAAGAAACCTTTGCTGGGGTCAACATGTTGATAATGTGGTGAAAAAAGCAAATTCTGCTTTATATTTTGTAAGGCGTACTTTCTCTAAAGCTAGTAAAGTGATTAAAGAGAAAGTCTACTTCGCTCTGGTTCGGTCCCTGTTGGAATATGCTTCAGCTGTATGGGACCCATACAGACTGATACATGTGGAAAAACTTGAACGGGTTCAGAGAAGGGCAGCACGTTTTGTGTCAGGTAGGTACTCCTTTTCACACAGTGTGTCATCCATCCTGTCTGATCTTGGTTGGGTATCGCTAGCTCACCGTAGGAGATCATCCCGTCTTGTGGGTCTTTTTCAGGGATTAAATAATATTGGAGGGTGGTCTCATGTCAAGGAATGCCTTTTACCTCCCACTTACATAGGAAGACATGATCATGCTTTCAAATTATGCTGCAAACCAGTTTTTAAGGATGTTGGAAAGTTCTCGTTTGTTGCTAGGACTGTTAACGATTGGAACTCTCTTGATGCCAGTGTTTTCGTGGATGGAAATGATATTTCTGTAAAAACATTTCGTAAGAATGTACCTATTAGGTAGTGCTCGCAACAGTGCATGTAAGTAGGCCTAACAGTCTGGTGTATTTGTCAATTTAAGTTGTGACTGGGCTGTAAAGCTGTCTACATGTTTGTTAATTTGCGCTGGACTGCGTCCATGCAAATTAAATTT
>JASGXE010011855.1:0-28219 GCA_030068105.1 Sinentomon sp. SZTP_YWyxl
CTTGCTACAAAGCACTAAACCATGACTTTATAGGATCGATAATGGGCTGTTCTGATTAGACAATAAAATTAACTGCAGAACCACAGAATGTCCACAGCAAAAGTCGTTAAAAGCATAATAAAATCCACCGCGATGTCATATGGGACTTTTGATAGTGTACAGAACTGAAAGAAGTATCTTTACGAAGGATACACAACTAAATCATGTTGGATATATTCGGTAATTTGGAAAATCTAATTCCCACAAGTAATTTTGATTTTTTGCCTGCCTATATGACCTTTGTTTCAACTTAACTCTGCCATTTCTGCTCTTCCGGAAGTCCAAAAGAGAATCTGCACAAATCCAAAAATGTAAGTTTTCGACTCCAAGCAACAAATTCGTTATCCGTTGGACAGACCTTCAAGAGTGCTGGGCCGTGGAAGATTTTGACGGGTTTTCTTTGACCGGGCAATGTAATTTTGAATGACGTGTGGGCTGCAAAACGCATTTCATGCAGGGCCGGAAACGCATTTAAAAAAACGAATGCAGTTTCCCAAAACGGGTTGGGTTCGCCAATCTAAACAGGCCCATCTGGGCCCCCAAAAAGTGAAGCGAAATGTTTTTTTTTTCTTTGGGCAATTTTCGGGGTTGTTGTTATTTTCGGAGACTTTGCTTAGTGACTTCTTTCGCTGCATGACTCATGGTGTTTTTTTTGTTGTGTATAACAGTGTAGGAAAAACCATGTCTGTCCTTTGGGAACTGCAGCTGTTTTGGCATTTTAAAGCTTTTGCCAAAACCAAATCGGCACTGCAAGCATTTCGCTTCTTTTTTCGCTGGAGGCCCAGTTGGGTTTGTTTGGATATGGAACCCAGCCCATTTTGGACAACAGCACCACACCGTTACTGAACGGGATGAAGAAGATGATGTTCGACATCTTTTTAGCAGTTTGATGCCCAAAACACCCTTTAGGATCAAATCAGTAACCATAAGAATCCCAAAATACTGAACAGAACCAAGAAGCCACGGAAAATATTTCACTTCTTTTTTTATTGACTCACCCTGTACCTCGCAACTCGGGGTTAGTGATAGATAACGCCCGCATTGATCCTCACTGCTGATAGCTCAACACTTTTAAAACACTCGGCACTTGCTGATTTAAAAATCGGAAGGAGTCTGAAATATAGGTGCGTCCATTTATTGAGAGCTTGCTCGAACTAAGCCTGACACAAATTTGATATTGCTAACTTTTCCTGTCTCGAAATAAATCTGGCCCAGTCGGCCAGGGTCCGCAACGAGCATTTTTCCCTCGAGATGGAAACGGGTTTGGTCAAAGGTTCAGTTGGCTTTATTGATGAAAAAAAATTGTCGATGAACTTTTTCAATTAGTTTTTTTTTGCCTTGCGAGTAGGTATCCATTCGGGTAGGCCCCAATCGAGCATTTGCACAAAATGCTCTCTGCCATCTAACACCCAAAACTTGAGGTGCAGGTTGTTAGAAATCGCTGTCCAGCAGCCAGTTTACAAGTCCTGCCGCGACTTTAGATGGCTGGCGGGCCCCTGGCGAGCATTGTTTTCCCGAGGGGGACAGGGTTTGCTCAGGTTCAGATGGCTTTAGATAAGAAAAAAAATATTTTTTCTTGCGAGAACAGGGCTCCAATCGAGCATTCTTGCGCAAAACGCACTCTGCCTCAAAATAGTCGCGGCAGGGTCTGAAAAAAAACGCGCAAGGCCATCAGGCAGATGGCACTTCAAGCCTTGGGGCTCACGGGAGTTGAGCCAACCAGTCAACCAGCCAGCCGCCACTTGTAATCCGAAATGTATGCACCAACAATCTTTCCAGCGGTTTGGAATTTACGTGCCCACAAGTTCATTTTATCGCTCGAAGAATATGTTGTATAGTGGGGGCAGAATTAACGTACCCATACATGTGTTTTTCCCATCTAACTGTTGCCTCCGAAACGTTTTTACTTTCTTTTTATTCTTATGCAGGCGGTAGAAATTAACGCGCCAGATTTCAACAAAGCGTTCAAGACGTGTCAGATTTTGACCGCGGTTACAAAAGAGGATTTTCAATTTCTACAGCGTAGATTTTTTGCCGAAATCTGAACGGTTGCATTTTTTTTGCATGTATGAGTACATTAATTCCGCAGCCGCTATTCATGTACGAGCATATGAGTTATTGACCTTTCCGTGACCGGAATACGAGAAACTGCTGTCCAATGGGAAAAGGCTCATTCTCACTGCAGTGACAAATGGGCGTTTTTGAATGTGTTTACAGACCCTGACCATCCCTTAATTGGACAATCCTTGATTAAAATCGTTGAGGCGTGAAATTGCAGCCCCGTCACGTCATATGCAGTTTCGCAATGGATATTTAGGCATTCATAATGGTCAATTAGAAATTGAGTGCAAAACTTCGCAATGTTTCCTCGATGAGGTGGCAACGCACTCGCAAAATTGTCCGACATGCAGCGAAACTGGCGCCGCGCCGCGGTAGAAAATTGAACTTCTACTCCGCTTCCATGTGCCCCTTGACATATCGAGTAAGGAAATATGGTCAAAGTTCTGCATTATTTGGTCGTGGAACTGAATGCAAATTGCCTACTTAGTTGAGCTGCAGTGGGCGATGGAAACTGAAAGCAGAGATCATGCAGCGGCAAACAGGGCGACACCAAGGAAACGCCGACCAGATGAAAAATTACGGCAGCATAGAAATTAAATTCTCGTGAGATTAAACGAAGAAAGTAAACTGTTTTTGTGGAGTTTGATCAATATATGCGCACGCATTCTAAAAGAAATATGACGGAGAACAGACGCAGTTGTGCCCACTTACCACTCCCGTTTTGTTCAAACGCATTCCAGAAAGGTATTTGTGTGGTACACACTGTGCTTGCGCAGTTCACGGCTTGCAATTTACAAAATGACCGCTATTCATATGTATAAAAGAACACAGTTAAGTTGAAGCACTGCAGCGCGAAATTCCAGCGCGAAACACTCATAGCCATGTTTCTGCTTTCACGTCTTCGCAGCAAACTGGACATTTTCCGTTTTAACGTTTGTCAAATTTTGTTGATCGTATTTCGGAACGAGTTTCAGGATGTTTCAAATGTTCTGAGATTCGACATTTAAAGCGGGCTGTGACTGCCGTATGAAAGAGATTGAAATCGGCAAAATGATTGTCTGTTTTGCGCAAAATTGCAAGAACCGCGTCATTAGACTGCTTGTGGGATACATTAGCGAGGGCATTTAGTCGAGAATAATAAATGAACTAAATTCACAACCATAAAAATGCCATTGTCAAGATAATTGATCAGACATAACCATCAGAAAAGAATCTATGCCAATATAAAAATGAGTTTTTATATTCGAGTATAGCGACGGCGGAATTAATGAACTCAAACATGAAAAACATTGCGGCCGTTCAGATTTTGCCAAAACCTCAATGCTGCAGAAATTGATGATCCTCTTTTGTAACCGAGACCACAATCTGACACATCTAGAATGCGAGCTTTGTTGAAATCTGGCGATTTAATTTCAACAGTTAAATGGGAAAAACACATGTATGGGTGTATTAATTCCGCCGCAACGATACCGACCTATTGTCAGTTTTTTACCGTGTCACTTCCGACCGACATCAGTGATCTCTGTGTTCTGTAAATCCGTTTACAGATGTTCTCGTTCGAGCTGTCGTAAATCTGTGATTTTCCATTCATCTGGTTCATCTGGGGGACCCAGGAATGGCCTTCATTCACATACCTGACAAAAATGCAGAGGTGTTCACAAAACCTGGGAAAACTCCTAGGGTGATAATTTTATACGTGTCCCTTTTAGTTGCTGGCAAATTTACTCAATTGGAGTCAAACTTACTCAGGTTCTAGGCGAGGTGCTTTAATTTTTAATGGATGACACCAGTTATAGAAAAACCATTTGCTGTTGAGAACGAAATCCGAATTTTGGCAGTCATAGTATCGTTGTAAATCGACCACCGTTTTGGATGATGTTGGCAGTTTCGCACAAAAACACCAGGGACTTGATGGAAACTCCATCGAGAGAGACAAAATCCCAACCAAACTTCAGCGTTCGTTCCATCACAATGGATATAAATGCATTGCCAATTTTCTCAGGCGTGAGAATTTTGTTGAACTAATCTGAGGTTTGCATTCCTGTGGCCCTAATATACTCCAGTCAGAGATGGGACTGTTGGTCATAACAAGAGGTCCATGTACCACTGGCCGACAGGGAGTCCAGAGCCAACGGTGATACAAATGACTAAAAGAACGCAGGGATAGGGGCTAATTCATAATTAACACAACTTTATTGTTGCTAATTAATTTTCATTTGTTTGTGCATCGGATCAAGCCCTTTATTATCCCCGATTCGCGTTAAAAATGCGTCCGGAAATATTTCCGTGACATTAGTGAACGCCATTTGGCAGTCAAACGGCACCTCAAGGACCAGAGACCTGCCGGATGATATGTATGGGCCGTGGTACGTGCTTCGGCAGAAATCGGGCTCCGAAAGCCATAAAACTAAAGAATACTCTAGAGATATGCTGCATTGCATCAAGGTCGATAACAGTAGCTTAAAACGCACACGTCATAACATACAGCGCGTGAGACAGCAATATTGAAAATTCTGCAAAAATTCTTTTGCTTTCAAAAAATTAAATTTCCCTTGACACTTGCGTTGAAACGTTGCATCGCAAGGGCAGCACCAATGAGATAACAAAGATTAAAAGGTTCGCTTCCAGGGAAGCCATGGTTTTGTCTTTTGCTTTCGAGCTTACGAGCTTGCCAACCTGATCAAATTTAAAAGTGCCATGTGTGGAAGATATGAGATAAGTGATGAGGAGAGTGATTCATGTCAAATTTGGTGCAATGAAAACGGTTAGCAATTTCCGATGATGACAGGGTTTCTATAAATGTCTGTTGAGAGTTTTCAATCAAAAAGTATGCCGAACTCCAGTTTCTGTTCTGTCTGCTCATTGCACCCAATGCGACAGGGTTCTGAGAGAGAAGCAGTGCATGGAAATCCAAAATTCCTAGGTGATTGCTGATGCCATTGCCACATTTGGCTACTCTTTTGCCACATTTTGAAGTATTACGTAATTATGAAAAGGATTTTATGATGCATGATAGGTGGCCAGGATTTAACGTGACACATGACATGGGGGTGGCATTCAACAATGAATTCAATTCTCACGGCATTTCACAACTCAGTGAAATGCACTGGCAATTGAATGTGAATAAGTTGTGTGAAATGATGATCACAGGAAGAGATAAGAACAGCGCAAGTTGCATTTTTCGTCGCAAATGGTTTTCTTCCTACAAAGCTCAGCAAACAGGGTTTGCTTTGTTGTTATTCTGTTTGGTTTTTCTTTATGTTATTGGATCGCAGTTATTTATTCTGTTGGGTTAGGTAGGTAAGGTTAGGTTTGGATTCGTTGGTTTTTTTTACCCAAATCATGTTGGGTTAGGTTTGGCGATAAGTTTTCCAATGCGACACCTAAGCAATCTAAACTGCTATACCCGAAGCATATTTTTTCATTTTCCAATCCACTTCCGCAAGCGCGTCTCTGATTGGTTGTTGGGAATTCCAGCCAATTTCAACATTCAATTTTCCAAACCTAACCTAACAGAACCTAACCTGACCTAACCTTACCCTATTGCGACCTAGGAAAGAGTTGCGAAGCGGTGGCAAACATGCGAAATGGCAAAAAGCTGTGGCAAGGCAGACGACGGGATTGGCTGTCGCGATGCTGCTGTCCGCGGAAGTGGATTTGAAAAAAAATTATGCATACCCGAACCACAACAAAATAAATAACAGCAACATAAATCCTCTTTTACGCCCTGTAGATGCATTTTGGAGATATAAGGCTGACTTCAAAAGGGGACACAATGGCACGGCTTCGAATAGAGTTATTTTCTGAAAATCGTGCAATTGTGCAATTTTGTCCCCTCCCGTCTTAAAGACTCAGGCTAGAATGTTTACACCCTTCCACTATTGCTTCATCAGCATTGTTAGCAGCACTGACAGTATCGGATTAGGCAGTTTTTAGTGTTTGGATAGGGGTACCCTTGAAAAAAGAACAGGGTACCCTCTTGAGCATCTCTGGTTACAGTGATAAGTGACACACGTGAACAGCCGTCTACCTCATTTCCACTCACACCCATTAGCGCTTTAGCACAGCTGTCAATTTAGCAGATGGGTGAACGCTGCCCAGAAATGGAAAAGGAATAGCATCGTAATTAGAAATTAAAGTACGCTTGGGTAAGTACGCTTGGGCATATTAGTCCGTACAAGTTAAAAACTAAAGGTCAAATTAATTTAAAAAAAAACGATCGCACTGGCATGACAAATTCACAAACCACGTGAGGTCGTTGACTGGTGCGAGAAAACAGGAGAGGACGAGTTTCCCGGATACATCATTGGATATCGGTAGCCATACGATTCGGGGCCACGTCTGCGGATCAACCGTTTCAGAAGACAGTTATCCAAATCACATGCAAGAAGTAAGGCGCGTTTGCCAGACGACGCATCCCAGTTTTGCCGATGCTTGCTCTGCCATCTGGGGTTCATTTGGTTCAGGGCCAGATTTATGAAATTGATTTTGTTTTTTTTTTGTCTCTTTTTCTTTGTCCTTTAAATTTGTTCTTTATTCTTAAAATTCTCTATTCGCTCTTCTCGTCAGTTGAACTCATTGGTTTCCCTTGCCTTCCAGTTGCACTCGCTGGTTGCCCGTATCTCATCTGCACATTTTTTCCCAATCCACTTCCGCATGCGCGTCTCTCATTGGCTGTTGGGAATTCTAGCCAATTTCAACATCCAATTTTCAAAACCTAACTTAACCAAACCTAACCTGATCTAACCTTACCCAACCTGACCAAACCTAACCCTATTGCGACCCTAGAAAGAGTTGCGAAGCGGTGGCAAACACGCCAAACGGCAAAAAGCGGTGGCAAGGCAAAAATGCCAAAATTGATGACGCCACAAATTCAGACGATGTGATTGGCTGTTGCGATGCTGCTGTCCGCGGAAGTGGATTGGAAAAAAAATTATGCATCTCATCTTGATGAGTGCCAGCTGTTTTGGTAAATTATTGAATGCAATCGACTGTTGCAAAATCATTGCAGAATAGCTTTTGCAATTTGCTCCCGACATTGACAAACTTTTCGCAAGCACTTTTGCTTAAAACACAGAGGTGGCACATGCTTGGTGTCAAGAAACGGCTGGGGTATCCACACAATGAAATAATATAATTATCTTGTCATGATTTCGTCATGATGATTTCGTCTCATAATACTCGCAAAAACATAGTTTTTCATAAGAATATTGAGTCCATGATACACTTCTGATGATTTTACAATTTATCGTGACGAAATTATCCTTGTTGAACATCATAAAATCAGGAACTTTACAAAATTCAGGACCTTTTAATCATGATTTTTCTTATTCGAAAAATCATGATTAAAAAATTACTGACTTTACAAAATTCAGGACCTTTTGTTACGTGGGTCAGTAAATGAGTTTTGCAAGTTGGCCCAGAGCTTATTGGCTGGCGTATTTTTTGGTCACTTGTGATGCCAACCCTTTTTGACGAATGTTCCAAAGGGAATCTGAATCAGCCACTGTAATACTTAGATACAGCCCTCGTAAAATGTTCTGGTTTTACCTGTTCCGAAAAAGCATGGTTGTTCCGAAACAGGGTCGACAATTTCAATTGTTCATT
Organism: Sinentomon sp. SZTP_YWyxl; assembly: GCA_030068105.1. Classification (NCBI taxonomy): domain Eukaryota; kingdom Metazoa; phylum Arthropoda; class Protura; order Sinentomata; family Sinentomidae; genus Sinentomon; species Sinentomon sp. SZTP_YWyxl. The sequence continues at coordinate 7,708 of JASGXE010011855.1, forward strand.
TTGATGTCTCCTCCAGAATACGCTACCAGAATCCATTTTAATAGTTGTTCACCCGGGTCAGTGACCGCTGTTTGCAGCAACCTGTTGGTGGTTTGAACATTTCCGAAGTGGCAAAAGGTGTTTCAAAGACAACCCTTGTTATGCAAAGAAAATACCAATCACGAACGGAACAAAATATCGATGGTGTAAGAAAGTGGTTCCACATAGTTGGCAAATTTGGTGTTGGCAAATTTTCTTTTTTGAGACGCACCATCACTCAGTGGAACTCACTTCCCAGGGATGTGTTCGCAAACCCGCTAAACTTGGCCACTGTTCAATCTGATTGGAATCTTTGCGAGAGTCATAGAGTTTCCGTATGTTATTCATGTCCTTTTTATATTTTTTAAACTTTTTTTGCTTGTAGTTGCATTGTCTGTAATTGCAGAACTGTTGTTGTCGTGTTTTTTTTCGATAGGAGGTAACTCCGAAAAAATAAAATTGAAATTGAAAAATTATAGTGCCTATTCTGTGATAGAGTTTCAGCAATCTACCATGATTACAGTAGACTCCGGAAGCTTTGAGTCAAATGTCAAGCAAACTGTCCAAACACCATTGAGCACAAAGGTAAATAAACAACTTCATGCGCAAAGAAAACTGGAAATTATTAAGCTCTGACTGTTGAAAATTATCAACGGAGAAAAAATAAACGTGATGAAACATGATTGGCTGTTGCGTAAACACGCGCAAGAAATTGACGCAGTTTGAATGAATGAATATTCGCTGGACCACAAGGTTTTCCTCTTCAAATCCCATCGTGCATCATTCGATATAGATTTCGATGCTAGTTGGCCTGGAGTTAGTTGGTCTCCTTCCAAAACATCATACTCGAATGGAACAAATTTGGATATTCTACACCTCGAACGCATCTTCTCAAAATCACACCTAAATGAACGGCATGACTCAGATTTCGAGGGCTACGGTCGTGGTCGTGATGAGAGCCATCATCACATAAATCCAAGAAAATAGGGACACCCTGTTGGAGAAGAAAGTTGGTCTCGATACTTGTCCACAAGGCAATCTTTACCATGCACTGTGCCACTTTTGACCTCATCGGGAAATTCAAAATAACAGTGCAGGACTTCAATTTCTTCAGAGCAAACACTTGTCAAATTCAGCCAATTCTATCGACAAAAGTAACTCCTTCAGTGAGATCACAATTTTTCAGATTCTCACACAAGATGGCTGAAAATTTTCAAGAATGATGCGAAAGAATGCATTTCTTGATTTTTGGAAGAAAAATCGTCCAAAATCGTGCCTTTACAATTTTTGGGGCCAACTTGCAAAACTCATTTTCCGACATTCGTGTCAAACAAAAATGCATTTTTCCGGTTCGTCCATTTTACTAATAATCACGTCCTTTTTCTGCCATGCAGTTTTTTAAACTCTAAAGATGTTAGCATTTGAAAAAATGTGTCAATCGAAGTCCCGCGACTTTTAACTTTCGCAGGAGTGTCTGCGAGCTGGAGCGATTTGCAACTTTGTGAAAGTCTCCATTCAAGATTCACAATGTGCATGTGAAACATCTGCTATGACCGGTTATTAAAGAGCAGAAATCTTTAGAAATGCGTGCATGGAACATTTTTTCAATATAGATTCGATTTACAATATACTCTCTGAAATGCAATGGCAGCGACAGCTCCGCAAAGGAGTTCAAACCACTTTTCCATAATGAAAATTTTGCAATCTCTGAGGCCACTCTACAGTATTTTTGAAAGCGGCGCTTGCAACTCTCTGCAGCTTGTTCAATGCTTTGAAAAATTTATCGAGAGACATTCTAAACCTGTCAATCAATCCAGCTGCAGACTATGTTCCTTGTTGTAGAATGACACAGCCTGACACAGCTTTACATTAATTACGTCTGTACTGTGTACAAAATAGCTTGGGAAATTCCCTTGTCTGTTAGATTGCTTCTCCTGACAAAAAGAGCTTTTATGGCCAAAAGGCGAAGTTCCTGGACTGGCCAGATTGCGAATAAAAATTGAAAAGAATGCACGAGTGAACTTGTCCAAGCAAACCATGGCTGCATTGATGAACTGGTATAAAGGTCGTCGTCTTAGCTGCGGTAAAGCAAAGGACCAGGTTGTCAAGTTGTTTATTTCAGTCAGTTAAGTAAGCTAAATAATGAAGGTAAATGAGGTGGTGGTCATGCTGAGGAAATCTGTACACTCTAAACCTGAAGTTTCGGCATGGAATACCTTCGGAGGAACACCATTTTTCATTCGGGCTCTTCGGAACAACTTTTGGAACACCTGACGTGTTCTTGGAACGCCATTTTCCTGTCACAAATTTGGAACACATATGCGATTTGGAACGCTCCGAGTGTTCCAAATCGCTCATGTGTTCCAAATTTGTGACAGGAAAATGGTGTTCCAAGAACACGTCAGGTGTTCCAAAAGTTGTTTCGAAAAGAACACCCCCATCTGTTAAAAATGGTGTTTCATGACGAAACCTCAGGTTTAGAGTCTGTCCTGCGCAAATTTATTTTCGTTTGAAATCATATTAGCAAATCATTTAGTTGTCAAGCCCTCATTGGTTGTGAATGGCAAAGCGTGACTCGCAATGTGCTCAATGCAGCCATAAATACTGCGGAACTCATCGTAACTTATTGCAACCAATACAATTTAATGCGACTTATTTCAAATTAACTTGAAAATATGAAAGTTTTTTGAGTGCATGCCAGGCGTTCTTTCGGGAGCCAATCAGGGGTCTCCTGCCTGCAGTTATTGCGTCATCCCGTCAGCTGAGAAATAGCACAAATTAATATAAGCTAAAAGAAATAGGCAACCAAACAAGTCTTCAATGAGAGATAGTAGAAACCAAAAACTTATTGGTCGTCTGTGCTCCTATTTAACACACCACCACAAAATTCTTCGGTGGTGTGCTTCCTCAAAATTCATCCCTAATTCGGGCGCCATTATCAATAGATCCTAACATGCTCCGCAAATCATTAGGACTTTTGTGCAATGCGTGAAATCGCATAAAGTCGCATTAAAATTGGATGGTCGCCGTATTAGCTACACCTTTAATGAATTTTCTCCTGTGTTCGAAGAATTTTGACGATCCTGTATAACTGGTAGACGACGAGTGGAAACAACACAGTGTAACCGAAATCCGAAGTCCATGTCATGACTTACCATTTTGAGCCTGATCGAAGTCCTTTTTTGGTGAGTGCCACGTGCACTATGCACAGGCTGAGTAAAACGTGTAAAGGATGTCTTATTGGAGACTGAAGAACTGGATAAGAACTAGACTGACGAACACAACGGCACTCACAGGTCTGCAGCTGGAACCTTACAACAGATATGCTGCTTGTTGGCTCTATAAGGCCTAGTGTCTTGCAGAATTCACTGTTTTTCACAAACGGAACATGCAGGACTTCTGTGGTGCAGACTGAAAAATGAACTGGATATCTGGCAGGAGGGAAAGAAAAAACTGCATGTCAGGCACATCAGCCTCGAACGACTGATAGCTGCTGATGCTCACTGATTCAGGGGCCATTTTTTCAGGGGTCCTCTCATTTCAAAAACGTTTGCTGCAATTCACGCCTTACACGATTGTCACGATATTTTTGTAGCTAATGTTACCATTGATTCTAAATGGCGTCTGAGATAGAGAAACTCCTATGTGCTTAAACAAATTTATTCAACTGTAATAAAAGAGAGCTTTAAAAATATCACGATGTCTGTTTCGAATTTCACAATTCGGGCTTTTTTGAAAGCTGTCAAATCTGTTCGGGCTTTTTTTACAGTGGCGCAGTCACATAAAGCGCGGAAACTTTAATTTTTCCTTAAGAGACGTTTGCTGAAATTTAAATATGACATTTACAGGGTGGTGCAGAAATGGATGAATAACCGTCACCGAAATGCTGATACGTAATGTAAATGGTCATTGTGACAGCCATCTGCTGCCGGCAGCAAATCGAAAGATCAAAGAAGGTGAGACAATCAATGCAATAGCAGTGATCCTTGGAGGAGATCCTTCGACCCTGGAAAAAGCAAGCAAAAAGGCGGGCAGAAACAGAATTGATTTCCCCTCGGTTTATACAGTGTGTCCCGTAAATGCACGAGTTAAACCATATCCGGCTTTTCCTGCGGGGCCAATCTGAGTCAAAAATGAGAATTACTTTTTTGCATCTCCGGTACGAATAACCTCCGCGTCACCACATCGAAAAAACATGGCTTACACACTCTTAAAAAATTAATTAGCGGGAATTTGGTATTCTGCCTTTCCTCGCAATTTTAATTAGCGGGAATTTGGTATTATGCCTTTCCTCACTCAATTTCACGCTGGAAAAATTCCCGAACTACTCCAAACTGCTCTAAATTATGTGAAGAGCTCCCACTGTTGGCATAGACGTTATTTTTACAATGCGATGACAATAACAGCCTGCATTTTTCTCGTGCTGCAGCCCCAAGGTGATTCGATGTAAACTTTGCTCCGCCGACATTGCACCGTTTTGGTCGGAGGTGCATTTTTCGCACGAGAAAAAAAAACGGTTGACGTCATAGTGTTCATGACGTCAACCATTGAACCACCCGTGCAACCACAACCAATGAAGTTTCCTTCCCCCTAAGAACCACCTCCCATGTAGTTTCCTTTCCCCTTGGCTTAGACACCTGTGTAGTTTAGTGAAGTTTAATTCCCCTATGAACCTCTAGCCACGTAGTTTCATTCACCCTTGGCTTAAACCACCACCCATTATAGTTATTTTACCCGTGGAACCACTGCCAATGTAGTTTCTTTCCCCATTAGAAACACTACCCATGTAGTTTACTTCTCCCTTGGCTTAGACCACTACCCATAAAGTTATTTCACCCGTGGAATCACTATACAGGTATTTCCTTCCCCCTGAAAACCACTACCCATGTGGTTTCCTTTTCTTTTGTGGTTTAAACCACTACCCATGTGTAGTTATTTCACCCGTGGAACGTGGAACCACTCTATGTAGTTTTTGATTCCCTCTACGAACCACAAACCCATGTAGTTTCCCTTTCTCTTGGTTGAGACCTTTTTGATTCCCCCTACGAACCATTACTCATGTAGTTTCCTTTTCCCTTTGCTGCATGAGACCACTACCCATGTGGTTATTTCGTAACAATGCTTTCCTTCCCCCCAAAGAACCACAACCCATGTTGTATCCTTCTCCCTTAGCTTAGACACCAATGTAGTTTAGTGTACTTGGAACGCCATTTTCCTGTCACAAATTTGGAACACATATGAGATTTGGAACACGTGGAGTGTTCCAAATCGCTTATGTGTTCCAAATTTGTGACTGGAAAATGGTGCTCCAAGAACACGTCAGGTGTTCCGAAAAGAACACCCCCATCTGTTAAAATGGTGTTCCGGAGGTGTTCCATGCAGAAACCTCAGGTTTAGAGTCTGCCCTGCGCAAATTTATTTTCCTCGTTTGAAATCACATTGTAAGCAAATCATTATTTGCCAAGCCCTCATAGGTTGTGAATGACAAAGCATGACTCGCAATGAGCTAAATGCAGCCATAAATACTGCGGAACTCACTGTAACTTGAAAATGTGAACGTTTTTTGAGTGCATGCCAGGCGTTCGTTCGGGAGCCAATCAGAGGTCTCCTGCCCGCAGTTATTGCGTCATCCCATCAGCTGAGAAATAGCACAAATATAAGCGAAAAGGAATAGGCAACCAGACAAGTCTCAATGAAAGATGGCAACAAAAAGCTATTGGTCGGCTGTCCTCCGATTTAACACACCACCACAAAATTCTTCGGTGGTGTGCTTACTTAAAATTCATCCCTAATTCGGGCGCCATTATCAATGAATGCCAACATGCTCCGCAAATCATCAGGACTTTTGTGCAATGCGTGAAATCGCATCAAGTCCCATTAAAATTGGATGGTCTCTGTATTAGCTTCACCTTCATGAATTTTTTCCTGTGTTCGAAGAATTTTGACGAAACCTGTGTAACTCAACCCAGTGTAACCGAATCCGAAGTCCATGTCATGACTTACCATTTTGAGCCTGATCGAAGTCCTTTTTTGGTGAGTGCCACGTGCACTATGCACAGGCTGAGTAAAACATGAAAAGGATCTTCTTATTGGAGACTGAAGAACTGAATAAGAACTAGACTGACGAACACAACAGCACTCACAGGTCTGCAGCTGAAACCTTACAACAGATATGCTGCTTGTTGGTTCTATAATGCCTCTGTCTTGTAGAATTCACAGTTTTTCACAAACGGAACATGCAGGACTTCTGTGGTGCAGACTGAAAAATGAACTGGATATCTGGCAGGAGGGAAAGAAAAAAACTGCATGTCAGGCACATCAGCCTCGATAACGAACGGACACGACTGGTAGCTGCTGATGCCTGATTCAGTGGCCATTTTTTCAGGGGCCCTCTCATTTCAAAAACGTTTGCTGCAATTCACGCCTTACAGGATTGTCACGATATTTTTGTCGCTAATGTTACCATTGATACAAAATGGCGTCTAAGAAAGAGAAACTCCTATGTGCTTAAATAAATTTATTCAACTGCAATAAAAGAGAGCTTTAAAAATATCACGATGTCTGTTTCAAATTTTTCAATTCGGGCTTTTTTGAAAGCTGTCAAAGCTGTTCGGGCTTTTTTGAAAGCTGTCAAAGCTGTTCTGGCTTTGTTGAAAGCTGTCAAAGCTGTTCGGGCTTTTTTGACAGTGGGGCAGTCATATAAAACGCGGAAACTTTAATTTTTTCCATAAAAAGACGTTTTCTGAAATTTAAATATGACTTTTATATAGGTACGGGAGGCATGTTTACATAACAGACACCAACATCAGATGGCAGCAAGCGTTTTGTGCAAGTATGCTCGATTGGGGCACCATACTCGCAAGAAAATCCTTAATAATATATTGTTCAATAAACCAATCTGAACCTGACCTAACCTGTTCCCAACCCAATCTCCCTCTCGGGAGATAAATGCTCGCTTGGGGCCCCTGCCTGCCATCTGATGTTGGTGTCTGTTGTGTAAATATGCGTACGGGAGGTGCAGAAATGGATGAATAACCTTCACCGAAAGGCTGGTAATGTAAATGGTCATTGTGGGAGCCATCTAACTGTCGGCAGCAGATCGAAAGATCAAAGAAAGTAAGGCAATCAATGCAACAGCAGTGATCCCTGAAGGAGATCCTTCGAATGTCCCTGGAAAAGCAAGCAAAAAGGCGGGCAGAAACATAATTGATTTTCCCTCGGGTTTACAGTGTGTCCCGTTCCGGCTTTTCCTGGGTCAATCTGAGTCGAAAGTGAGAATGACTTTTTTGCATCTCAGATACGAATAACCTCCGCGTCACTACATCGAAAAAACATGGCTTATACACTGTTGAAAAAATTTTAATTGGCGGGAATTTGGTATTCTGCCTTTCCTCGCCGTGAGTTCATTCTCAGATTTCTTTCGTCGATCAGTTTGTTAATGCACGAGTAGTTTGAAATGGTGTAAAAGTCGTCCTACAGCATCAACGAAACAGCGATAAGTATCGACACTGGCGAACAAATTGAGAAGGAAGGTTTCGTCGAACTAACGGCCTTTCTAACAGTGTACCACGATCCAAAACGAAGCTTCAAAGGAAAAAAGAGTACATTTTTACTCAAACTTGCCTCAGGCACAACCGTATATGCATGGGTTTCCTGACGCAATAACGGGACGCGTATTTTAAATCTATACGAATCGGGTCATATCCCAATTTTTCGCGTGGACAAAATGCAAATTAAAGCTAATCTAACCCAACCTAACCAACCTAACCTGACCGACCTAACCTGTCCTAATCTAACCAAGCCATTTTCTTTCTTCAGGAGGTTTTTTTTTTTTTCAATTTTTGTGCGCCGGGACTTTTACGAGTGCATTGGGTTCGATGGAAAAGTGATTCGTATATTAATCAAATAGGCTTACGGGACACCCTGTAACCAAATCCGCACTGCATAAAAACCGGGCCGGAGAAAGCAACGGAGCTCCGAATTGGCCTGCTTCCCGGCGAAAGACTAGCAGGAGAAAGAAAAGAGCTCTGAATTAATTGAACAAACGGAAAAACAAACAGGTTCGCATGAAATGAAAAAAAAAAAAATTATGAATAATTCAGGCCGTAGAGAGTGGGTGAAAGACGTATGGAGTCGGTTTGCCACCGACTTCCACGCAGATTTGAAAAACTTGTCGCTGTGTTGAAAAATGGCATAAAGTTCAAAAGGGGGGTATTAGCTATTCCGTCGCGTGACACGAAGGCGGAGCAGGATTTTTCTGAACCATTTCCTGACAGGAATTAGAAATTATAGCAGCAGGCAGAGCCACACCACTGTGCCTGCTTACAGCTATACGGGCTAAGCCAGCTACACTAAAATGATTCTGGAATGAGTTGCCTGAAGAATGCTGTACACGGTGGGCCAAAAGTCATGACAAATGGACGTGTGTTTCAACCTGTGACTGCTCGGAATAGCGCATAATTTTTTTTTTCAATCCACTTCCGCGGACAGTGGCATCGCAACAGCCAATCACGTCGTCTGAATTTGTGACGTCATTAATTTTCGCATTTTTGCATTGCCACCGCTTTTTGCCATTTGGCATGTTTGCCACCGCTTCGCAACTCGTTCTAGGGTCGCAATAGGGTTAGGTTGGGTCAGGTTAGGTTAGGTCAGGTTAGGTTTGGTTAAGTGTGGTTTTGAAAATTGGATGTTGAAATTGGCTGGAATTCCCGACAGCCAATCAGAGACGTGCATGCGGAAGTGGATTGGGAAAAAATTACGCCGGAATAGCGTCCACCACCCGTTCCTAGATCCTGGAGCAATTTCTTCATTTTCCTCCGAAACTGTTCGAACTAAGGTCTTTTCTACATAAGCGTCTTTTTAGACATGCGCCGCAACATGACGCACGTGACATTCGTGTGACGCGTGAAACTGCATCATGCACAGTTGAAATTGGGTGGCCTCTGCATTTGCCGTCCTTTAGAATCTGCATTGTTTGAAGAGTTTTGCGGACTCCGAACAGTGCCAGTACAAAACGGCTGTGGAATAATAGCTGAGAATGTGTGCAGCGGCCGGACGTGGACGCAGTGTGAGATATCATTCATTCTGCAACCCGCAGAAAAATCAAATTAAGGCACCTCAATAATGGAAGTAAGCAACCTTGACCGACGAAGAAAAACACAAAACAAAAGAAAGCAGCTCTGCCAACAAAACAAAAATCAGAACAAAAACACGAGAAATCAACTCAAGACACAAGCCTGTGTGAACAAAGATCCCGCCTTCCTTTGTCCAACTACTTTGATTTTCTTTTTTTGACCGAGACTGTGTCGGAGGGGACGTTTTACCACTGCAGCCCGACTGCAGACGTGCACATGAAAACCATTGAGAGCCCACCCATAGGACAAAGTTGGGACAGGAACGCCCGTCTATGTCTTCCAACGAAAGACCTGCTCTGTATTTTAAGGAGCTGTGGTTTACAAGGCGGTACATATTGAGTGGGTTATTTTTACGGGGCCAAAGTCGATTTTCTAGCAATCGAAGCTCGAAATTCCAGCACCCATCTGCCTATATATTTGAGTTGGTTGGATGTAATTGATATAATTTAGGACTAACTTTATGTCAAAAGGTGTGTCCGTAGAGGTTTCCGTAGATAAGTGGAAGAGAACTGAAATTGACAAACGCGAGTTGAGAGAACATTTGGTAAGAACTCAGGTTTTCCGATATTGACAAATGAAAAAATGAGATAATTGCCACTAAAGATTGTCTCATTTATGGTGACAGAAATTCGTAGCCATCAAAACGAAATGTTTGCTTTTATTTAGACGAACTTTTTGCCAAGCTGACAAGGTTATTTTTCGTCCCGAATACGTCCGAAGTTTCTCGCATGTCGATTGAAAATTCAATTTTTCTAGTTCGGGAATTACTTGTAACATTTCCGATTTATAATTTTTTTTCTTCGAAAAAGACCTGCGCAACTCATTCACTGCCAATTAGTTCGGCCAAAATAACGTCAATGGAAGAACAAAATTTGAAATATCATAATATAATTTCCATTTTGACAAATAATTCACCAAGTCTCGCTTTGTTTTCACAAATTGATCAATGTAAAATAAATATTCCACAGCTTTGAGCTTTGAGCACAAAGTGAAACTCTGCTTTCCGTGCTCAACATGCCATACGGATTGCAATCTGGTAATTTATAGCTTTGGAAGCATTCTCATTGAGTTACAAGCATACTTGGGAGCAGCCTCCATCTGCATCTCTCGGTATAGGAATAAGATTTACGGCCACGTATTCCCCGTTGCAACTCACCCTCGGGTTCTACTCATCAACCAGTCCCGTAAATAGAATTATGTTGTGAAAATTTTATTTCTGGCACGAAACTTATTCATTTTCCATTGTTGCATCCGTCCGTTGATTTGGCTATTGTGTTGAATCTATGAGGGTGAGTTGCAATGAGGACTAATTACGGCCGATAGTCCCATCTCGAATGGGAAGCTGTGACCTTTCAAGCATGCCTTGGTGTTTTCTCAGTAAGCGAATACTTAACCAGAAGGTGCAGTCATGCAGATGTGGTCAATAAAAACTTTCTGAGCATGCTTGTGACATTCTCAGTGTACCTACATCCTCAATCTGAAAAAGGTTTGGTCATATACTCGGAAAATGATGATTTTTGGGATCCGTGTCAGGGATAGAACGGACTGAGGCAGAATTGGACCGAGGTAGACATTTTCCATTTATTGAGGCGGATTTTTCCCATCTCTCCGGGTTAGGTAAAGTTAGGATAGGTAAGGACAGGTACCTATAACCTACCTGCCTTCATGCGAAAACTCACTCCAAAACTCTGCCTTAGTCCACTTCTGCCTTAGTCCACTTCTGCCTCGGTCAATTTCTGCTTCAGTCCGTTCTCTTAGTCCCCCAGCGCATTTTTGAATTGACCTTTCGCGGGAAAAAAAGGTCAAGGTGACCTTTATGAGTTTGGGTTGTTTTGTCAAATTTGCGTCCCAGTTTAAGTGATTAAAATGTCATTGCTCCTTTTGTTAAGGGTTTTGCATTTACGCAAAGGTGCTATTGCAATCCTTCGCAAGTCTGAGAAAATGAACTTCTTTAACGAGCAGTAATTTGATTCTCAATTTCCGCTCCTTTGACACAAAAGCGCTCAAAAACCAAGGTCGACCTCGCTTGCGAGTTCTCCGACCTCCTTTGACCTCTGCCGAATGAAGGAAACCTTGCATGTGCAAATTGAGATTCATGATGCGTTTTGTATTCTCCCGCAATTTCTTGAGAATTCTGCAGCGCGTGAAAGTGGCTTGCAAATTCGCGAAAGTGCTCCACGAAAGACCGGGCCTTCAGGGATTATTTTTCATGAAAAGTTGGACGCTGCAGAAAAGCGGTAAAGTTGTAAAAAGCGGACCTTTCTGGGCATGACACGCTGGCACGATGACGCAATTCGGTATCGGTTGAACTGTGACGCTAATCCTCAGCAGAATTTCCAGTCAATTGACTTGGATATTTGGCAAGGAAAAGTTGAAGTACAATTATTTTCCTTTTGTGCTTCATGGTTTTTTGAACTCATCATATTTCTGCAAGAATCGCCAGAAAATCCGCTCCGGAACCGGCCTGGAACCATTTGTGTCATGTTCATGAAGCAAGGCGGTGCACCGGATTTTCGAATGCGCATCCCACGTTTTAATTCTTTGAGAAAAGCGTTCATCACGAATTCAGGCGCAATTTGGAATCAATGGCAACAAGCGATGCAAACCATCATGATTTTCATGTAAGGCATGAAATTGCATCATGCTCTGTTGAATTTGGATAGCCCCTGTATTCGCCAGGTCTTTGGAATCTTTTCTATTTGTTCGAAGATTTTGTCGGACCCTGATGTATAAATGGAACGTCCTGCGGGCTCCATGTTTAAATGGATCGCATGATTTAAAATACCTAATCATCTCAATGAACTTATTGGAAGTAACGCATGAGACGGGAACTGATGAGAGAAGGTACCGTTGAGATTGCCAGTGAGCAGTAACAGAGACTTGAACCGTTGAAACAGGGAACCAGCGAGACAGGGTTCCGCTGGTTGTCGAACTCTTGAGAGTCGAACGAACGTGCAGGAAACTACACGTACTAAAAGTCGAACGAACGGGCAGGAATAGGCTGAATCGACTGGCTCCCCTTTTAAGAATGGGAATAGCTATGCCTCTAGGATTTATCCATCGCTCCTGGTCTGGACTCGCATGTTTAGGCAATCCATTCGTTGATAACACCCATTGATTGGAACCCATACGGGTTAGTTAGGTTATAATAGCAGACAAAATCCATCCAAACAAATCCTAACCTAACATGTGTGGGTAAATTTCAATGAGTGTCACCAACGAATTGAATACCCATATAGACAATCTAAAAATCTAACCTCAAAATCTGGAATACCCGTATCTCTCTCCATTTCACTGAAAACTTTCCAAGTGGGAAATACGGGTCCAACCGCCGTATGCTGCAGTACATGTCAATGTGGCCAAACTTTGCTTCAAGTTCGAGTGTGGGGCGGTCAAAAACTGTTATGCTTCCTGTGGCATATGGGTGAGAGTGGCTATGGATTTACATTATCCTACGCTTATCTGCCTCTAGAAGAGCAAAAGAAGAAAAGTATTCCCGACAACACTTGATGGAGAGAAACACATGCATGGGAAAAGAAATTTCGTCGACATGCACAGTCTACAACCGGTGAAAATCCATGTCACGTACGGGTGCGATGTGAGCCATCTTGTGCTTCTAATGCCAACTTGGCTTGAATTCGCGCCATTACCAGCTTGACCCGCAGTCCACTCGCAGAGTTCCCGGGTAGCAGAGGAACGTGGCAGGAACGTTCAGCCGGAACATGGCAAACACTTGTCTGTGCCAGGTGGCTGCCATTTGGATATGGTCGGTGTGGCACCACGATGCTGGCCACTATGGCAGGAATGTGGCTTTCCGCAGTGGCAGCGATGTGTTTTTCCACCGTGGTGGGGACATGGCATGCTCCCGTGACAAGAACGTGATTGCCACGGTGGTTTATCTCGTTCCACGGTGGAAAATAGAATTCCCGCCACAGGAGCATGCCATGTCCCCACCACGGTGGAAAAACACATCGCTGTCACTGCACAAAGCCACATTCCTGCCATAGTGGCCACCACCGTGGCGCCACACCGACCATATCCAAATGCCAGCCACGTAGCATAGCCAAGTGTTTGCCATATTCCGGCGGAACGTTCCTGCCACGTTTCTCTGCTATCCGGGTTGTTTGCCCGGCAACAATTTCCACAGAGCTCGCATAAGATAAAAATATAATGAATGATTGAAGCAACTTTTAAGGTTTCTAACAAGTTTTAAGGTTTCGAAGTCTTTCGCAGAATTGGAACTTGAAGCATGTGCAATTTCCGCGCGAACTCTCAATGAAACCCTCAGTGTGAGAGAAAACCTTTTCCGTACAGACGTTACAACATTAATGTACCTACTCATATGCTTATTTTCTCAATTAATTGTTGCCCCAAAACTTTATTTTTCTCTTTACTCTTTATGCCAGCAGTAGAAATAAAAGCGCCAGCTCGCAACAAAGCTTTCTGGAGGTGTCGGATTTTGAAGACCTCTATCTCTGCAGCAATAAGTTTTTCATAAAATCACAACACTCGGAATTTTTACGTGTAGGGTACATTAATTCTGCCATCACTAACACTACAGAACAGACAACGCCAATATTACACCGCACCTCTCTTCCAGCTGCGGCACCATCCTTGAGCTAGGCGTCATGAAAAGCTGAGTTAGCGTCATGAAAAGAGAAAGGAAACACTGAATGTAATCGTATTTTCTGCGTCCAAGCTCTGAACGTCAAAACTAATAGCCGTTCGGATGAATACCACAGACTGGTTTCGGTGGGGAAAATCGTCCATTGTTGCGCAAGGAGAAAATGGTCGAATGGAGACATGGTCTGTTGTTTTTTTGGAAGCCGCATGCACGGATGGCAACAGGAAGTCCGAGCCTTGCTTTCTGTCTTTCGTGTGGAAGCGTCCACTCGCTCATTGCGGACAGAGGTCAGGGGACAACAAGCACCCAAATGATACCGCTGCAGGCTCGTAAAAGTTTACGCTTTCTCGAAACCATCAAACGCGATAAAAAATGAAAATTTTAGAGGTCATTCCGCGCAAAAAGCCACACGTAGGGCCGTTTCCTGACAAGAATTAAGCCCCAAATCGAAAGAAACCAAGCAGGAGAGTGATGGAAGGGTTGTAATTTACAATCAGCGGCTAAATTTGGATAGACCAAATCCCGGGACGTGATTTACGCTTTGAATTGAATTGAATTTTTTAAGAGTTGCCTCCTTTCAATATTTACAACACAAAGATGGTCAATTATGCAGCAAATAAACAATTACAAAAGGGAAGAACACATTTGCGACCAGGATAATGCATACAAATAAGAGTATGTCGCAACAAGGCTATCTACCCAAACAAAGATAGAAGGCATTAGCGAACATCGGCTTGATATTTTAGCCGTCACCCATCGACGGTGCCTCTCAGTGGAGTGGCAATAATTTCCTGGGATTGTTCACTTCAAGTGGAACGTAAGCCGACCCTGCAGGAGCGGTATACTCAAAGGCTGTTCAAAAACTCGCCCTGGCAGGGAGTTTCACTCCGGGATCGTTCTACCCAAAATGAGTACATTCCAGTGTCTCTCCTAAAGGTCTTTGCCTTCACTTTTTTCTCAATTAACATTAAGGAACCTGTGGACACGTTTCCCCCCATTTAATCGTTGGGATTATGCCCCGGTGGTTTCTAATGATGCTTTCCCGTGGGTTTCCTACAGATCGTTTATTTTCATAGCAGAGCGCACTGTGTTTTCATGCAGAGGCAGCGTCGAAAATGAACAACTCGTCATTTGACGAAAAGGTGGCTCCTTTTTGCTGCAAAGAACTCAAAGACGCCTGTTTCCCCTCTTGTGTAAAACCCTTTATAACACACCTCAAACACTGATTCTGGCTCCAATATCACCAAATACAACTTTATTGGTGTCGAAATGAGTAGCCCAACAACTCCACTGATCTTTACGGTAATCTTTTCACCTTTCTGCCCCTATCAAGCGAATAATTTCCCTCGGCGACAATAGATTGCGAGGTGCTTTTTTCATTTGCAGGATATACCTTTCCGGCGAAAATTCTCCTACAATTTAAACAGAGATGGCTTGATGTGTCTAAAAGCCTGTAAAATGGCCGAAAGTCAGTCTTAATCCCGGAAAGAAAGAAAACGTCGGCAATAACACTGACAACAAATGAATATGCGGCTCCTACCTACCTTGGAGCCCAGATGTCCGTCGTATAGTCGTCAGAAGCAATCACAGTCTGTTGTGCTAGCGATGTAACTTACTGTACAAAAGCACATGATTCTCCAACGCATTACGCAAAACACGACGCAATAAAGTCACACGTCGCCTGGCTTCGAAGATTGATGGCTTGAAGATTAGGCTAAACGTCTCGGCCTTCGTTGGATGGTAAATGAAGGAAACAACACGCTTCCGGAAATTGAAAGACGTTTAGAATTGCGGAAGTGTTGCTTTCACATAAGGTTCCGCGAGACGGGCGGCTGTGAAAGCGCGTACAACAAAGGCAATGTTCATCCTTTCGCTCGAGTCTTTGCACTGGTCTTTGTCCCAAACAGACAAAATGCACTTCCCGTTGGATACCCACAAAGTCGTGCGCACAAAGTGGCTGCAAGCAGAATCGACATTTTCTTGTTTTCATGTTTTGTCATTTCGGACTCATTTTTCGTGTATTTCTCACAACTGTCAGTCATGAATCTTCCAAGAGTGCCATGTGGCCTCATGTCAAAAGCCTGCCTCTCATTGGCTGCGCTCTGAAACGGAGAAACTTTAACACTACACAACACCCAGGGTGTTCGAAAACGAATGTGGATGTAGGCTAAAAGGAAATGCTGGGCCGCGGCATAGAATGAAAATGAGATATTTGTACCTCAGGGAGGTAAGAGCCCAGCATTCTTTTGCAGAGGTTTCGCTGAAAACCCATTGGGTGCATTTTCATCTCTCGGAAGTGAAAGCCCATCATTTTTTGCATATGTCCCGCAGAAAAACCATTGGATGAAATTTTTACCTCTCGTAAGTGAAAGCCCTTCATTCATTTAGAGAGGTCCCGCAGGAAGCCTTTTTGTTGGATCAAGTTTACCGCTCGTTGGTGAAAGCTCTTCATTCTTTTGAAGAGGTTCCACAGAAAGCCCATAGGACCAATTTTACCTCTTAGGGGTGAAAGCCCACCATTCGTTTGCTGAGGTCCCGCAGAAGGCCCATTGGATGAATTTTTACCCCTAGGAGGTGAAAGGACATCATTCTTCTGCAGAAGTTCCGCAGAAAGTCTATTGGATGATTTTTTTACCTTCCGGGAGTGAAAGCCCATCGTTCTTTCGCATAAAACCCATTGGATGAATTTTTTCCTCTCGAAAGTGAAAACCCATCATTCATTTGCAGAGGTCCGGCAAAAAGCCCACAGGATCAATTTTACCTCCCAGGGTGAAAGCCCATCATTCATTCGCAGAGGTCATGCAGAAAGCCCATTGGATGAATATTACCTCTCGGAAGTGAACGCCCATGCACCATTCTGTCGCAGAGGTCCCGTCGAAAACCCATATAGGATGAACTTTACTAGCTTCTCCGAGGTGAAAGACCATCATTCTTATGCAGAGGTCCCGCAGACAGCCCATTGGATCTTGATCAGTGTTTCGGAGGTTTTGGAGGTTTTGGAAACCATCATCCAAATATCTTAAGAGGTCCATCTCCAATTGGTCAAGAGCTAATCTGAAACTGCAGCGAAACCAATGGCACATTTAAGGGCCGATATGTTTAAGATGTTAAAAGGGAGCAACTGATGTGGATGTTAAAAACCGCCAGTGACTTTTTTAGAATTTCCGGCTCTCCACCGGAACAGAAAATATATTCGCTGGCGTAACTTTACTGAAAAAAACTTGACGGTTAGTCCAATTCGCGTTAACAAGTTCAATTTCGGTGCAATGCTCGGTTTGAAAGTGCGAGCCAAGCAATCAAGCATTCAACACCAAACCCTGCAAAAAATCTCGACATCTGAAAGGATAATCCTGAGATCAAAAGAAATTTAGGAGGCCCTGCACAATGCAAGAATTTGTTGGCCGTGCTGCGATGGGAAGTCTCAATTAGTGCGAACACGATCAGGTGATGAAATGGGGATGGACCGAAGGCCAACCCGCGAGCCAGGTTTAACGACGTCGCGACACTGGAGTAACAGCTGAAGGCAACTGAATGGAGGCCGAAGGTAACCTAATCTAGGCAGTCCAGACGCGGGGAAAAAGGGAAAACGAACCTTATGTTTCGCAGCGCCTGCATTATAGGCGGTGACGAACACGAGACGCAGCTTGCAGCATGGTCCGGAAACTTGGAGAGAGCGAGGCAAACTGATGTCGCAGCCCGAGATCGGCAAGCTGGCAGCCTCTTCCTTGCCTGCTGTGTGTGGTTTTGTTGTGTACACATCCCGGTAACAGGGCTGAAAGTTATGGCAGGGCAGGGCCAGCTGGATAAAGCCTGGAAAGCTGAACCTACCGAGACGATCCCAGTACAAATGAGAGCTAGTTGCAGAAGTGAATGTTGCCGTTCTGGAGAAAGGGAAGGTTGGCCCGTAATTTTCGAAAGAGCCGTAACTCAGAGGCTGAATGAATGGGACATCCATGAATGGTGAGGATAAAGGCGCTGAAAAATTAGGTCGACAGCTGTGAGGGATCTGTTCGCGCCGCAGATGAACTCACGTATACCCACTTGTTTAGCTGTCAAAATGGGACAGGTCCGGCTACTGATTTGTGTAAAATAAAGCGATAAAACAGAAAGATACCAATTTTCTTTCTTCGGTAACATGAAGGACAAAGTTGAGTGACAGGCCAATTATCACCTTTTGATTTTGCGTTTTAATTTTGGAGACATTTTAGAATTTGAGTTTATGCAGCTATTGTGGCGTATGCGCTCAACTTCAGCCACATTATTGGCCCAACTACGAGTATATGCATACAAAAACTCGCAATACTGAATATTGCAACAGCATTTTTTGTTTCCAAGGCTTCCAGGATTCGGGACAAGTTAGTGAAAAGTGGTGACACTCTTTTTACTGAAAAAGAGTGTCAGGTGCATCGAGCATGTCGACGAACAAAAAAAATTGTTTGTCCCTGACTAATTCATAGCATATGCAACACATATTTATCCTCACAGCACTAATTGCAGCGCCGTTTTTGTCCAAGGAGAATCAGGTATTCTGTATACACGGTCTTCAGTAATTGACGGGCCATAGGAGATTTTTGTCGGAATTTTAAAGCACGGGGCCAGGTAATTCCCCATCTGGCATGAGCTGCAAAAAGCATTCCTTCGTGAAATGCGTTTTGCGGCGCATGCGAGATGGAGAATTACATTGCCCCGTGCTTTAAAATTCTGACAAAAATCTCCCATGGCCCGTCAATTACTGAACACTCCGTATGTCGACGGACAAAAAATTATGTTTGCACCTGTCTGATCCAATGCATGTGCAACACAGATTTATCATCACCGTACTAATTGCAGCGCCGCTTGTTTCCAAGGAGCATCATAAAATGTTCCGGATGTGTCGACGAACAAAAAAGAATGTTTGCCACTAACTAATTCAATGTTCATGCAGCGCACATTTATCATTACAGTCCTTATTGCAGCACCGTTTGTTTCCAAGGAGCATCATAAAATGTTCCGGATGTGTCGACGAACAAAAAAGAATGTTTGCCCCAAACTAATTCAATGCTTATGCAACACACATTTATCATCACAGTACAAATTGCAGCGCCGTTTGTTTCCAAGGAGCATCATAAAATGTTCCGGATGTGTCGACGAACAAAAAAGAATGTTTGCCCCAAACTAATTCAATGCTTATGCAACGCACATTTATCATCACAGTACAAATTGCAGCGCCGTTTGTTTCCAAGGAGCATCATAAAATGTTCCGGATGTGTCGACGAACAAAAAAGAATGTTTGCCCCTACCTAATTCAATGTTTATGCAACACACATTTATCATCACAGTACGAATTGCAGCGCCGTTTGTTTCCAAGGAGCATCATAAAATGTTCCGGATGTGTCGACGAACAAAAAAGAATGTTTGCCCCTAACTAATTCAATGTTTATGCAACACACATTTATCATCACAGTACGAATTGCAGCGCCGTTTGTTTCCAAGGAGCATCATAAAATGTTCCGGATGTGTCGACGAACAAAAAAGAATGTTTGCCCCTAACGAATTCAATGCTCATGCAACACACATTTGTCATCACAGCACGAATTGCAGCGCCGTTTGTTTCCAAGGAGCATCATAAAATGTTCCGGATGTGTCGACGAACAAAAAAGAATGTTTGCCCCTAACTAATTCAATGTTTATGCAACACACATTTATCATCACAGTACAAATTGCAGCGCCGTTTGTTTCCAAGGAGCATCATAAAATGTTCCGGATGTGTCGACGAACAAAAAAGAATGTTTGCCCCTACCTAATTCAATGTTTATGCAACACACATTTATCATCACAGTGCTATTTGCAGCGCCGTTTGTTTCCAAGGAGCATCATAAAATGTTCCGGATGTGTCGACGAACAAAAAAGAATGTTTGCCCCTAACTAATTCAATGTTTATGCAACACACATTTATCATCACAGTGCTAATTGCAGCGCCGTTTGTTTCCAAGGAGCATCATAAAATGTTCCGGATGTGTCGACGAACAAAAAAGAATGTTTGCCCCTAACAAATTCAATGCTTATGCAACACACATTTATCATCACAGTACAAATTGCAGCGCCGTTTGTTTCCAAGGAGCATCATAAAATGTTCCGGATGTGTCGACGAACAAAAAAGAATGTTTGCCCCAAACTAATTCAATGCTTATGCAACACACATTTATCATCACAGTACAAATTGCAGCGCCGTTTGTTTCCAAGGAGCATCATAAAATGTTCCGGATGTGTCGACGAACAAAAAAGAATGTTTGCCCCTAACTAATTCAATGTTTATGCAACACACATTTATCATCACAGTGCTAATTGCAGCGCCGTTTGTTTCCAAGGAGCATCATAAAATGTTCCGGATGTGTCGACGAACAAAAAAGAATGTTTGCCCCCAACTAATTCAATGTTTATGCAACACACATTTATCATCACAGTGCTATTTGCAGCGCCGTTTGTTTCCAAGGAGCATCATAAAATGTTCCGGATGTGTCGACGAACAAAAAAGAATGTTTGCCCCTAACTAAATCAATCCTTATGCAACACACATTTATCATGCAGTACTGATTGCAGCGCCGTTTGTTTCCAAGGAGCATCATAAAATGTTCCGGATGTGTCGACGAACAAAAAAGAATGTTTCACAAAAAAGAATGTAAACTAATTCAATGCTTATGCAACACACATTTATCATCGCAGTACTGATTGTTTCCGGCGGAAACAATGATTTGCA
>JASGXE010011856.1:0-13926 GCA_030068105.1 Sinentomon sp. SZTP_YWyxl
TCAAATCTGACGAATGTTGTCATTTCAAATCTGCAATTTGCTGCTAAAAAGAACAAAACAAAACACCCTGAAGTGTAAAACAAACAAAAGAGATATCGACATGAGTCCAGTGACCAGCTGCCTGAGGACAGCAGGATGGGACAACAGGGTAGGTAGGTCAGTGGCAAGAAAATTACTTGTGGTGCCATAAGTTCGTGTCGTTTTTCAATCTTTCAGAGAACACTGAGAGAATTGTGATGATTTCTGGTTAATGAAATGGGATTTTGTTGCATGGAAATATGTGTGTTAAATCAATGATAGGAAACCATTATTGAGGATTCAAGTTTCCCCCGAAAATCCACAAAAACGACACCATGTGTGGCACAACTAATTTTCTCGCCGCTGTACAAGAACGTCATGCCCTATTTCGACCTTATAAGTTGACACTTTCACTTCGTTAGGTACTTTTGTATGTAATGACTTCTTCCAGTGTAAACTGCCACAACAAAAGTAGGTAGTAACTTATTTTACTCACTTCTTTGAACTCTGCGTGGTGACGGAGCCCGCAGCTGCCAGCCAGCCCTCCGACAGCTGCAGAATCCTTGATTCGATTTCTGATGGAAGGATCGAAACGCATCAAAAATGGAGTTCATTTTGAAAAAATGACAGCGGAAAACTTGGCTTCCGTCGCAGGGACAGAATTTTTTCTGTGGTCCACAATAATTATTGACCGGCTTTTCCTCTTCTTACCGCAACCACTTAAACAGCTCCCAAAAAAAAAATTACGAAAGAAGGTCCCGTCGCCACTTTTTACCACCCGCGCAATTTTTCCACCCCAGTCCTGGGCCTGTTAGTAAATCTGGCCCTGGCTTGTGGGAGACTATATTGCCAGGACTCATTGTCTGCCAGATTTCCACCCATTTGAACTCCACTGGGACTGCACTGAACCCCAAGATGCACCAAATAATTTTGCCCAAGAACCAGTGGATTTTTCTGGATGCTACCTTCTATAGGCCTACAATGTGTGTGGCAATGTGCTAAGCGGGTGAAAATTTTCACGCTTATTTTCCAAATTTGCAAATTTCCAAAATTGTAAGAAAAATGCTATTTTTCAACTTTTGGGGGACTTTGTCCCCCAGAAGACACCCTTGACGGGTTTTCATACAGGTATGTGCAGGCAATGTTGCAAAAATTCTGGAGCACTGGAGCATTGCTGCCGTGGTGGATGACACCCGACCGTGATGAATATATGACTGAAGAGTAAAAAAGCACTTCGGGATCATCCGGGATCGGATAAAATGAGCAAAAATTATGGGAAGAAAATGACTAGAGCAAAAAAGCTAGGTACCTATTTCAGATCCTCCAGGGTCTGGCATGAACGTTCGTGCTCCAGGGCCAAAAATGACTGCAACACATCTGTTTTTTTTTTCTTCAAAACTATCTAGACTTTCAAGAAGCATTCCAGCTGTTTGACAGCCGCGGGGACAACAAGATACAAGTTACACAAGTCGGCGATGTGTTGAGGGCTCTTGGCCAAAATCCAACTGAGTCAGATGTCAAAAAGTTGACGCATCAGCATCGACCAGGTTTGAATTTCTGGAATAGGTACCTACCTAGAGCATTTCCCTCCAGTTATCTTTTGGATATTCCATTCATTCCAATGCATCGTTGTCCACATTGGCATCGTCCACATTGGCATCACCGTTCAAAAAAAAGTTGTCATTGCTAATCGCCATAGTATGCTCCCAGGCTCCCATTAAGCCCCATGTCACCTGGCACCTATTTTTTTACCTTTCAAGGAGAATATGAATAATGTGTTAAAGACAACAAGCTGAGGTGAATGCCCTTTTTGGATGTCGGTTCTCCAATATTGATCACATTTCTTAAAATGTGTGATGCACTTATTGGAGACTGAAATGTATGGTGAAATCTGTAAGGATTTCATTATCTGTGGAAGCTGTGTGTGAGGAGTGTTTTCTTTATTTTTAGTTCTTGCATGTACGACTACTGTATGCACATTGGAACTGGATACCAGGTCCTGATAAAATGGGTACCTACTTATTTTGATGTTAATCCTCATTTGTCTTTACATGTCCTTATTTTAGTTAGTTTAAGCAGCTTTGTCTAATTTTTGTCCTTATTTTGCATGATCTCAGCAGGAATTCCTCCCACTGGCCAACCTCACACCTCTTCTGGGGGCGAGCAGGTGGGGGTTGTGAAAAATCTGTTTTTTCAAATTGACAAATTGAGCATTCTGAGCACCGTCAAAATTTCTCACCCTTTGGGGAGGGGGACGCCCCCTCCCCTGGCATTGCACTTCCTGCAACGTGTCGTCTGGGACAATGTTGCCTTTTTTCTTACTCTGCCCCTCTGAATACTTTTGCCCCCACTTCAAAATTCCTGGCTGTGGGGCGGTCTCCGTCCTTTGACCTAATGGTAGTGTGGTAGTGTATCTTCGCTTTTTTCGAAAGGTTATTTGCCATTTTTGAATTAATGATTTCGTTCTTTTGTTTTCTGCAGATGAGAGAATCAGCTTTGATGTCTTCCTGCCGATCCTGCATACCATCTCGAAGAACAGAAACAAGGATACTGCCGAGGACTTCATCGAGGGTTTGAGGCATTTTGATAAAGATGGCAACGGTTACATTTCCTCTGCTGAACTGCGCCATCTTCTGACCACATTAGGTGAGTTTCATGCAGGGGTTGCTTTGTTTTGGTGAAGTGCTATGACCTTTGAGTGAGAATGAACACTTTCAAATCCATTTAGGGTGGATGCAGTGTGTGGGCTAACCTATCCACATCAAGAATGGCAGTTTCCACTATCTTATCGCTGTTTCGGAGAGCTGTGTCAATGTTTAGGATGCATCGAACATCCGCATCAAGACTTGACTCATCTCATCTTGATTCGCATATCCACGTTTCCACCCCACTGTTTTGGTACTGTTAGTTACATACTTGTGAATGTTTTTTACAGACAAAATGTGTTACTTCATCAATGGTGAATCTTTCAGCCAGCCATGGTGATTCCAACCCCTTTTGACTTCTTCAATACCTAATTGGTTCGTTTGGTTGCACCTGGAGATGTCACGTACCCGCAAAGGATGACCAAAAACCCTTTGACGTGGCCAGGCGGAGGAAATCAGACCTTTGGAAGGTACGAAGTCTTCCTTTTGGTGCTCTTGGTGGAAACAGGCTCATCTTTGACATCCGGCCAAAAGGAGGTCTAGGTACCTACCTACCTTCCAAAGGTCTGGGGTTACTTTATTGTCAGTCATGACTGTAAAACAGCATAATTATTCTTTCACCAAATAGATGAGACAAGGACAACAGGCTGCACTGCATTATGCATTTTCTGAATGCAGTGTCAAAATTTTGATTGGGCTTCATCATTCACATTGTCATATGTTTCACAGGTGAGAAGCTCACTGATGAAGAGGTTGAGCAGTTACTTGCTGGTCAAGAAGATTCGCAAGGAAACGTCAATTATGAGGAGTTTGTCAGATCAGTCATGAATTTCTAAAGAAGTCTACCTGTCCTCTGCTTTTGTCATCATCCTGCCTCTGCTATACCGACCTTGGGTTTCATGTGCCAATCGCCGAAATGAAAGATATGATATCGTCTTGGACTTTCGATTGTGGGTGCTCCACATTCAATTTTTACGAAGATGGCAAAATTTCTTGGGGCACTCATTTTCTGGGCCCCATTGTTCATTTTCAGATAAACTAGGCAATACCATCCTGAATTTTTCAAACTCTACAATTTCTCAAGGAGCATTTTCTCGGTTTCTTCTACTGGGAAGTTGAATGGTCCCATTTTTCCTGTGTTCCAAAATTTCCCAACGGTTTTCGGTACCTAGTATGTCATGTATCAGCTATGTTACCTACCAAAATATATCGATACCTACCTAATTACTTGTGGTGATAGGTTCACTTAATTGAATTCCAAGTTTTAACCATACTAACTGGAAATAGGTATGTTAGTGTAGTCCTAATCTTGCAAGGTTGTATACTCTATAAGACACTGGGGAATAATGGCCATCTTTGACCTATGACCTCCTTGTATCATTATTGCCTTTGGTGTGCAACTTGTGCCATGTTGCGACAATAATGATCATCATTTGATCTTGCAAGGGATATGCGGATCATCTTGAGAGTTTCAATGTGACTTGAGTACCTACGGACTGTTGGCCCATGGGAAGGATTCCAAAAAGTTTGGAGCTATGCTCCTGGGACAGATGACGGCTGACAGGAACGAAAATATGGCTGGAGAGCAAAAAAGCTCTGGGATCCAGCAATATGGGGGAGAAAATATGACTGGAAAGCAAAAAAAGTTCTTCAGGATCTGCCGAGTTGAAATTTCTTGCTCCTGGACCCAAAACGACTTTTTTGTGACCATGCCCTATGGGTAAGGCGCTCAAAGCAAAAAACGGAAGGCATCTCTTTTACTAAACTTATCTCTGGTGTCACCAAGGTGATCATTGGTTTCTGGTCTGTAATCTTCAAGAACCGAGAGTCTTGATTAGCATTGCTTTGAATTCTTTAGAGTGCCTTCAAGTCTTGACAACTTCATGGAACAGTTCCACAATGTTTTCCGCAGCGCTGTTCGTTTTCCCATCAGATGGTGTGAATTTTTGACCACTTGCGCCATCATAAAAGATGTCTGGAGTCTTGTTTCAATGTGACTGGAAACAGCAAAAATTTTCAGTCAAAAACATCTTGAAAAACAGTACGCAGGCTGTTAAATCTTATATTTTTTATCAGGTCTGGGAATCGATGAATGAGGCTTTGGTATTTCTCTACTTGGTTGGGCCCTTTGACGCAGAAGGTTAGATATTTGCTATGCAAAGGGGAGGTACTGGGAGATTTCAACCAGAAGGGTCAGATGGGGTAATCGTTAACTTTACAAATTATTCCAGACACCTACATATTTTTTATTTCCTAACTGGATTGAAGGTTCCCATATTCAATTTGGCTTGGTTTCCTCCATGGTGCAAAATACACCTTTGGAATATAAAACCTCTCCCTCAGGGAGCATCGGCAAACTGTTGTGAAACTGTGAAAAACAAGCGGCACGTGTGCCACGAAGAAATTTTTACAACAATTTGTCAATTTCTGTGAACGAACATTTTGTGGCCGATCTCCATTCCATTTATGCGACGTTTTGCCAGCATCACTTGCCACCTAATTCAGATCACACGTTTGAACTCAAAAAGTTCGAATGGGTGATCTGAAAAGCAAGCAAGCTGGGGTGCAACTGATGAAATGTAAAATTTGTTTTCATCAAACAAACTGATCGACCACATGTTCGTTCGCAATCATTGTGAAAGAAACCCTGCCATACCTACGTTTCTGTCTCGTACGCTGATTCTCCCAGGGACATTCAAGGGCAGGGCAGATGCTTTGTGTCACCATTTCTCTTCGCCCCCTGCGACGAATCACATATCGAGGAACGGTTGATAAGTGTATCCTTGCCCCACCTGACCTCTGGTTCCCACGTGCATTTTCAATGCTTTTCATATATGCATTCCGGTAATGATATTTCATTTACGGAGATATTTTTATGTCGTAAGTCATTTGATTCACCTGTAATATTTAGATCTGTGTTCCGATTTTCCAAACCCTGTTAGTTTCTAGTGCCTTAGAAGTCCAAGTGAGCCTTTATATGTTGGTCGTCGTAATCCAGTTTTGTGTACAATAAAGTGTCTAGAGATCTGTGCAGGTAAAAAGTCAACCCTTATTTTTACATTTGCCTGATCAAAAATGCCTTATTCTTTGGCCGTGGTTCTGCCCTGTTTTGATGACCCCTTATTTCTCCAGGTCATCCACAGCCCCAAATTCAGTTATTCATCTTCCAATCTTTGCACAGCAGTGAGTTGAAATGAATCATCGAGAAGGGTGTGATAACCGCTTAATATTTTATGCCTTCCATAATCGGAGGTCCTGGGAAGTACGTAGGAACATGAAATCTAAAATTTCCATGACTTGTAACTTGGAGGTTGCGAACCCCTTCCAGTCCAGAGCGCCATACATTGGTGTTCATATGGAAGCACTGCACAAACCAGATGCTATGCTTATGCAGTGGCACCAAAACCAGAGCATCACCATTGGTGCCCTGCCATTTCAGACACAAAGACCAGACATGAAATGGATATACCAGTTTTGCCCTATGTGGTGCTCAGGACTTGGAGCGCCCAAACCACATGCTTGCATCTGGTCTGTGTGTAGTGGGAGGCAGAGCACCACATGTGGTGCCGTGGGCTTGGTGGCAAAGCAACTGATTCAAATTTTAAAGTTTGACCAGAGTGACTCTGGTCTAACCAGGAGATGTACGAATAGATATTTTCCGCTCTTGTTTCAGTGTTCTTTGCTTGACTCAATCTCCGAGATAATTGGCTTGGTCCCATCTTTGAAAGATTCACATTCTGACAAAGGGTTCCACGACTATCATGAATGGCCAAAATAAATTTACAAGATGGTGAATGCCTTAGAAAGTAGCCCCGCCCTGCAGGAGCACTGTTTTAAAGCCTGTCATGACTTCCGTTTGTCAAGACACAGTGCACTTCTTCGGATCCCATTCATAATTCATTTTGTCAGTTAGTGCGAGTGCATCTTCTTTGTTATGTTTCATTTCTCGTATTTATTGGTTTGTTTGCATTGGTCTTTTACATTCCTTAGGTGCTTCTCTTTCTTGCAGGCGTTTTCTCTCTATTGTTAATTATGACTCATGAAAATTGCTAATCTTAACTAAGTGCAACATCCTGAATGTGCTTGTCAGTAACAAAAAACACTCCTTATCAAAAGTCTTCGAACATAGGAGTTCGTGAAAAACTGGCAGTATGAGCCGAAAAGCATCATGACACTCGTGTAAGGCGTGCACTTGCACCAAACCCTGTTGAAATTAGATGGCCACTGCAATGACCAGTTCTTTAAAATATCGCCTATGTTCGAAGACTTTTGGTAGGCTCCGTGTATCTCTTTTGGTTTTCACCGGGGTATCACCACTCCAACTTGACTGTGATACCACACAACAATGGTCCCACTCTCCGACTTGATGGTTTGGTTGTCTTCCCGGCATATCATATTTTCAAAACCCATTTTTGTGAGATTTAAAAAAGCATCAATGTTCAGGGTATCTTTACCCATGTTGCTGATAATCCTGGTGGCATGTTCAGTTGCACTTGCACTGCGACCAAACCAACCTGCGACCAAAATATTACGTAATTAACTCTGGTGCAAAACTGCCCGCTAGAGGTCGGGGGGAACTAGCCCAAAGGCCAGATGACCTTAAGTGCAACCCCAAAGAGCTGCTGGCAAAAGCGAAATCATTTAGAAAGGAATCTTCTGGCATCCCTTTTACCAAATTCTTTCAACCAGCTTCTGCTGCAACAAGCTGCTGACTTATGCCACATGTTAATGCAGTTCAGCTATACAACTCAAGTTGCCCAGGAGAAAGAAAAACAATCTCATGGTGTATGTTTGCTGCATTAGGAAAATGGTTTTTTCTCACCAGAAACCTTGGTTGCCTGTTAGAACTATTGATAAACTTTATTCCCTGCTGTAATTCATGAATTTTCCCGCTGTTTATATTGTATTCTTTTGTCTTATCTATCTTGAATAAATAACCCTCCTGTTTTTAACCCTTTCACCGCAGGTGTACCTGAGAGTGCCAAATACATAACCCCCAGAACCGACTGGGAAGGATTTTTAAAAAAATTGCTTTTTGCCATTGCCCAAAACATGCTCAATTTGTTGACTAAGGTCATGACAACAAATTTTCGTTTCGAGGTCAACAACAAGAAATTGTTTCGATGTTGACCCTGAGTTGCTGAAAAGTGTATGCATATCAACCTTACAAAGGTTGTCAAAGTTCACCGCAAAACTTCAATGCCATTTTTCTGAACTCCGTTTCCTTTTTCGCCTGTGAGCTGCAGCAGTTACGTTGCCTGGATTTTCGTTTTGGAGTTCACCTCGTTGAAAGGGTAAATTAGCTTCTTTTTAAATTTATTAAAAGCATTATTATATTCACTGGTGATGCCGAGTTGTCTTTTTGAGATGAAATTATCTTCGAAAATTTTACTGGATCACCTCTCAACACTCTAGTGGTTTCTCGGCAGATTCACATTTAGAAAGGGAGAACATTTTTGGTGATGAGAATACCCGAAGAGAAAATAGAAAAGGAAGTAAAAAGCAACTATTTCAACAGCTACAAATTACGTGGGTTGTACCAGAATAAATGGAAGTTACATCCTAAAATGCCCGAGGAACAACTTTGATCAAAGACATCTACTATATTCAATAGAGGCATTCTTCCATGACATCGATGCAAATTTCCTCTTTTACCATGCAAATGCCAGAAGCTCCACCTTCTTCTTTAGTTGGGTCTTTAGTTGCCTCTGAATTTGGTGCTTTTGATGAGGGCCATAAAAGATAAAATTGGAGTCCAGCCATTTTCTGCTTGCTTTTTTTTTTTTAAGAAAGAGTTGTAGAAGCATGAGGTCAGATAAACTGAAAGCATTTTGTTCTCCTCAGCAGGGTATCCTTTTTTATTTTGGATTTTGTGACGTTGAAATTTCCATTGGGGTCGTTTTTCATCAATTCTGCGAGCCGACAGAGCGATATTGGTTCAGATTTTTAAAAAATTCAATTCATTCAAGAATGCTTTAAATCAAGTCGTCAGAGAGAAGGATGTTTGGGGCTGAATTAGCTGTAGTTGGTCTGTTGTCTTGTCATCTTCCACTGCTTCTGTGCACCACCCATATTTCGCTCGTTCACCGCCTGACTTTTTTGCTTGTGATTTGGGGTCATGTTTGAAACACCCTGTCCCACAGGAAAATTGTTGAATTCTTCAGTAACGGTGGAAAATGAAGGACACTGGCCACCACAGCTGCTTCTGAAATGGCAGGAGTTTGAGTTGAATATGATATTCTTCATGACATATGCTATTGAAATGTTTGGATCATTTTGTCTCCTTAAAAATCCTTGCTTTTTTCTTCAGAGCATTTGTACACTGGGCATCAGAAGGCTGATAAAGGTTCCCTTTGGTACAAATGTCCACCATAGATCGATAAATAAGTCTTATCAAAATTTGCTAAAATCGCATCTACAGTAACCAGATAAGCCAGCTTTCATTAATTCTCGACCACCCTTCGTAGGTCCTACCTGCAACAATTGGCAAAGACTGAAGAATTAGCATCAGCTCTGCACTGTCAAAATTCCAAAATTAGTAAGATCACACCACACCTCACAGTAAACTGAACACAGTCTTCCTGTCGGGTCATTTAATCGAAAATGTGACCTGCCATCAACACTTTGACATAATTGCTGACATTTTGCTTTGACATAATTGCTTTGACATTTTAACTCGTGGACAACTGAGGAGCGTGGAATACAAGGTCACAAAAAGCGAAAAGCAGCAAAAATTCCATTGAATAGGGTTTGTGATAGAAAAAATTAGTCCTGGGGGTTACTCGACCACCTTGCACCCCCTTGTACACTTCAACGCTCGACCACCTTGCACCCCCTTGTACACTTCAACGCAATGAGTTTTGCCAGGGATGTCGTAGAAATGATATTGTCCGGCGGCCTTCTCTTTAAACACCTGCTTTGCCTTGATCAGATGAGATAAAGTTCGAATCATACGAAGCCAACTCATACTTTTCCCGAAAAGCACTCGCTGTAACATGCTTTCAAAAAGAGAAGGCTGCCGGAAAATATAATTTCTGCATTGCCCTGGCAAAACTCATTGCGTTAGAGTGTACACACCTGAAAGGATGGCTTGCCGTATTTGACTGACATTTTCGGCATTTAAATTTTTGCCAATCTTTCTGTTCTGTCTATGACTCAAATAGTTGGCCGAATCGGAACTAGAAAAGGCATTCACCTTCTTGGCACCCCCAGAGGCATATCCTGAATGAATCATAAACTCCCTGGCTTTGATCGAGGGGGATCTTCCACTTGGGACCCCCACCCGACCTCAAGAAGCCAGATGACGCCCCATGGTCTTTGAAGCCAGGGGATATACCCCATGTGGGAATATCTGATTCTGACAGAAGTTTCCAATGCCAATCTAGAAGCCAAAATATGAAGCATCGACCAACTGATTTTTTTCAGCAGTTTTTTTTTAGCAAATTTGTTGCAGTATAACGTTTTTGATTTGTTTCGGGGCAGGTGTATCGTGGCAGTGGAATTAATATACCTATACATGTGTTTTCCCTATTTAACTGTTGCCACCGCAACTTTTTTTTTTTCGTTCTTTTTATTCTTATGCAGGCGGTAGAAATTAAGGCGCAAGATTTCAACAAGGCTTTCTGCGGGTGTCAGATTTTGGCCATGGTTACGAAATGCGATCTTTTATTTCTGCAGCATGGAATTTTTGCCAAATCCGAACGGTCACAATTATTTTTACATGTATGAGCACATTAATTCCGCCGCCACTCTGCAGAAGGCCATCATTATTAATTACAATTTCTTCTTGAAAGTTGAAAATGAAATGTGATGGAGAATGGGACTGCCGTTCGTCCAATTTGACGTCCTCTGATGTCCTGCGATGAAATGCTCCTCATTTTTATGAAGCCCTGGAGTTGATTGGATGAGGTGAGGGAGCTCCAAATAATAACAGAATGAAAAAACCACCAAACAAAAAATCAAAAAGGGAATGAAACAAAAGAAATGAGCAATTAGGCAGAGCAAGACTCTTCGAGGTCATTGATTGTTATGAATAGTCCACCCAATGCTGTTTTCTGGTATCAAATTGTTGCACAATTGCAGCACAGTCACCAGATAAAAATGGTCCCTCTGTGTAAATTTATAGCCAAGCATGATATGGGTCTTCCCCTTCATGATTGCTCGGTTCATAATAGCTCAACTTTTCCCTTCAAAGATCATAGTTCAATTAGAAGCGTCATTTTAGATTTTCATTGGGGCAATCATCTGGAAAGGTACTGGGCACTGACCCAGTAATTATTGGGGTCTAGGGGCGGAGCTGAAAATATTTTGAATTTTTTGGGATTCATTTTGAGTGCAATACTCGAGTCCAGAAATCAAATTTCCCACTAGGTCGAGTCAAGAGCACATGTTAGGGGACAAGCGAGCCGATGGCATTTCTTGACGGAGCAGTTGCCTTCCTGCCCATCCTGAAACCCCACCCTTAGCTCAACATCTTTCTTGATTGACCACGCAGGAAGCCCATGATAATTCCTGGACATCATCATGGCACATCCACTCATTGTTTTGCTGATGTGCAATTATTCAGTGTTTTATGTGCAGTTGCCCCTCACGGACAAATGCGATTCTCAACTGTTAAACAAGGAAATATCAAACGCAAGATTCTCTGTTGTCCCATCGGGACATTAGTTGGATTTTCAGTTGTCCTGATGTAAGTACGATTTTTAGTTGTCCCACAAGGGCATCCGCTTAAAAAGGATTCTCAGTTGTCCCACAAGGACATTGGCAAGATTATTCTCAGCTGTCTCGCAAGGACACAGATTCTCAGTTGACCCACAAGGACACAAGTACGAAGCTGTTCAAGTTCCAATGAGCTTTAGCCTGTTGCACTAGTCCTAGTCTTTTCTTCTCTTGTACCCTTTGACATCGGTCTTTCAGTGGATTCCAGGCAAAATTTCAATGTCGTGATATGCGTAGTTTCTTTTCTGGTGATATAGTATATCTGCCTCCGTTACCTGACAGTCAGACTGAGTTTGTGTTAGATGGAGCATCTCAGTCTCGAGTCTGACATGATGACCCACGGAGGCCAATGAAATTTAAAAAAGCATGATGGCCACATTCCCGCAGAAGCTGTGCAATCACATTCCATGGTGAATGCATGATTTGAACTTGAACAGGCTTACCCTTAACACCCATGTGAGGGCATGGGAGCAGTTTTTTGGGTTCAAAGGGGATCATTCTGGGGGTTAAATAAATCATGGAAAAATCAGGAACTGCCAACATCATGACATGCTGGTCATGAAGGTAAGATGGAAATGAATTGCGAAGTTTAGGGAAGGCCCCGAAAGACACCCTTATTCCGGAAGACAACACCCTTGCTTTGTTGGGGTTGAAGCATATCTTGACCTTTGCATCAAATTACAGCCCAATCATCATTTTTTCGTACACTGGCACCAGCATGTTATTGTCTTTTCTCAACCTTGACTGAAGTAAACCATTGGTGGCACCTCCAAAATGTCGTGGAGCTGAAAGCGGCTGTGGACAAGTGGTTTTTGATGCCTCTTGAAGGCTTTTTCAGAAAACAGCTGGTGAAACCGTTCCAGACATTGCAAAAAGGTACCAATTTGGCAGGGAGCAACTTGCCAAAACTCACTGGAACTTGAACAACCTTCGTAAGATCCTCGGTTTCCCACAAGAGTGAAGTAAGATTCTCGACTGTCCACAAGGACAGGAGATGATCCTGAGGAGAGAACTGAGGAGAATCTCAGTTGTCCCACAAGACAAAAGTAAGACTCTCAATTGTCCCACAAGACAAAACTACGATTCTCAGATGTCCCACAAGACAAAAGTAATTTCTCGATTGTCCCACAAGACAAAAGTAAGATTCTCAGTTGTCCCAGGAGACATAAGCAGAATTCTCGGTTGTCCGACAAGAACATAAGAGATATCTCAGTTGTCCCACAAAGGAATAAGCAAGATTCTCAGTTGTCTCACAAAGGACATGTGCAAGATTCTCAGTTGTCCCACGGGGACATGAGTAAGATATTCGGTTGACCCAGCAGAACACAATGTGCAAGTACGAATAAGTTCCAGTTCTCCGCCACACAAAGGAAAAAATAAGATTCTCAGTTGTCCTACAAACGTAAGATTCGCAGTTGTCCAACAAGGCCATGAGTAAGATTGTCGGTTGTCCCACAAGGACATAAGGACAGTTCTCGTGTTCCACAAGGACATTATAAGCAAGATTCTCAGTTTTCCGACAAGGACATAAAAGGTTCTGGAGCTCCTTCAACATGAGATTTTGAAGTTCCTTAGATAGGTATTTCTTTCATCCGATTTTTGGTGTTTGTATCACGAAAATGTGGACCACTCCCTATATCGTGCACCAAAAAGGAATGCTAAAGTCCGAATCAGCCCCCTGACACTCTTCAAATATTTGGTCAGCATTTGACAAGGTTTTTCTGATTCCATTAATATCCTGCAATGAAAGAAGGCCAGCTTCTTAACAAGCAAATTCCATGGCCAATGCCATTGAAAAGGTGATTGTAACTCTCCAAACTGACCTTGTCAAGACATGCACTGGAGAAATTTCCCTGTAATTCACATTTCCCAAGAGCCTGAACGCCAAAATCGAATTTATTGGATTGTGCCACATTTTTTGGTAACAGTTTGAGTTCCAAAGACCTGTGTCAACATGCGGAGTCGGCCAATTGGCGAATGTTGTTTTAGATTTCCTTTCGGTATGTCTTCACAGCGACAGCCAATAATTGTTTGTCACATCTGCAAACTTTATCTCCTCCATATGCAGTCAGGTCGTCAGAACATTATAGTGGTGGCGGAATTAACGCACTCGTACAGAAACTGGTGACAATTGAGAATTTAGCAAAAAAACTCCATGCTGCAGAAATCAAAAGGATCTTGCGCCCTTCAAGAGTTTTCAGCCAATAAATAATTCCAGCAAATTAATCAAACACACACATTTTGGTTTCAGTCAACAGAATAAAGGTTCAAAATTTGGAGTTTGGAAAATTCTAAAATTGAACCATCATGCTGAAATTTTATAAAACGCAGGTACCTAGATTAAATTCACACCATTGGGCGAGAAAGCTTTGTTGCAATTTGGCGCATCATTTTCTGCCTCCTGCATAAGAGCAAGAAGAAAGAAAAAAATTTCAGAGGCAAAAGTTAAATGTGAAAAACACATGTGAGTATGAGTAGGTACATTAATTCCGACGCCACTGTCCTGACAACTTGATATGTAGGTAATTGGACAGGATGCGTTCAA
>JASGXE010011857.1:0-14041 GCA_030068105.1 Sinentomon sp. SZTP_YWyxl
TTTCCGCAATTCTATGCTAAAGAGAGAAAAAAAGCATGGGACAAATATGTTGGCGCAGAATGCGCACCTTCAAATCGTTTGTGAACATTTATGACATCCTTTTCTGTACAGTACGTTGCAAAAAACCTGCTACATATACAGGGGGAATGACAGATGATGATTTCCATTTGCAAAATACTTGTTACAAATATGGAGACGTAATTGAAGAAGGTGATTTCCTTTTGCAAAATACTTGTAAACGCATATTGGCTTAGATGGGACAACAAACCAAAAAAGAATCATTATATGTTGCAACATACTGTACTCAATTTAGAGAGTGGTTTATTTAAGCATCACACGTTATCACCTTGATTTTCTTCAGCAACGTAACTTTACTTAAATACCTGTTCTCCCTCTTACTTAGGCGTTGGACACCCTTAAAATTGTCAAGCCGTCTCGAATTCAGGGATGCATGTGGACTGCGATTTTGGAAGGACGTGATATTGTTGCCATTTCTCCACCTGATTCTGGTACCACGTTGGGATTCCTGTTTCCGATTTTCAGCCAAATTCTGGTTGCTGATTACAGTTGTTCTCAGCAGGTGAGTAGCATTTTCTAATTTGCTAAAATAAAACAGGACCCCTTGGGAAACTAACTCTTTGCTTGGGTGACACCACTGCTCAGTGTTCTGAAGAAAGGGCATGAAAGATTTCTCGGAAAATGGTACCAGCAAAAATCGCCGGGCACTTCGTCCTTCAAGAAAGACACGTCTTGAGTCAGCGATGGCATTTCATCCATCGAGGATCGCATTTCGTCCATTAGGCGATGAACAAAAATTGCCATTGGTGTTGTGCTCTTGGAGAACAAAAAGCTCTTTTACAAAAGCGGAGGAGTTTCTCCACGTTTTTCTCTTTGTCTTCAGAAAAGTCATTTGTTTCACTTTTCATTGATGGAATTTCTGGTAGATGGGGGAGTGGCTCACTGTCACGAGAATTTTAGTTGGACCTCAGTCGTTCTGGGACCCCACCGAGACCTGAATATTAATTAACCTACTCAAGTGTAGGTGTTGAATCACACATCTGTGTCGTTCAAACAGTGAGTGTGCGGAGTGCAGTTCGACCGGTCAATGGTATTTGCAGGCAACACCGGGTCGACCAGGGCGCTTCAGCCTTTGGCGGAATACAAAACGATACCTCAGTGGGGTCTGGGACCAGTAACAAACAGGTAACTGGTACTGGCTCAACTCCAGTAAAAATAACTGAATGCTGTTGGATGATCAAGGATGTTGCTGCTCTTATTCTCTGCCACAGTTTAAACTGTGGCCGAGAATAAGCACAGCAACATCCTTGATCATCCAACAGCATTCAGTTATTTTTTTGTCATAAGCACAGGAACCTCCTTGATCACAATGTGCTCTGCAGCCCTCAATTCCATTCATGCTGTTGGATATTGTTCGTGAAGAGCAGGAAGGATAAAATATTACTTTCGGATCTCTTTTCCTTCAATTTGCTGTCTCCCTCCCTCTCTCTCTTGTTAGCCACCTGGTCGAAGGACCCCTTCTGCCATTGTGCTCTGTCCTGGATGGGAGAAAGTGGAAAAAGTATTCGATTCCTGCAGGCCACTACAGGATGCTACCAACTTGCAGTGCTGCATGGTCAACGGGGGACCAGCTGAATTTCAGTACCTGGTAAGTTTAAGGGGGGGCCACCTGAAATCGCAAACTTTTTTATTTGTTCCCCGATTTTGTTCAAATTTTGCACACTGTTTGGGGGTCCATTGAGCAACTTCTATACAAAATTTGAACCTCATATCTCATCTGGTTTAGGTACAGTGGTCATTTATCTGTAAAAATGGATGCGATCTTCTGACCCGTGTTCCGGTATTACCATGCAAGTTAGAAAGGTCAAATTTTGGACACATGTACTCAAATACAATTCAAAACTTTTGACAGGGCCGGATTTTTGAATCTTTGTATGGATTTTGATGATTTCGGACCAAATTTCGGATGGATGTCGGATTTTGATGATTTTTGGACCAAAATGCTCAGAAAACATCAAAGTATCATGGTAAAAGCATTTGCAAAAATGAGAAATTTTCCTATTTTTTCACCTTTTCTGAGGTGGCCCCCCCTTAATGATCTCTGTATCAAATTTATGTCAGTTTTTGGCAAGTGAGTGATGCATGATGCAACTGATGCCTGTTACCATCTGCCGTGTGAATACAAGGCACGAAAGTATTGATCAATGGGGTTCTTTATACTACAAATTGCACTTATTTACATTTCATGCTACATGGCAGTGGGAACTGACAACTGGCGGTTTTTGGCAAGAGTATTCCCATTTGAATAGTCTTTTTATGGAAACTTCATACCAATCAATTATTGTTATTGTTATTATTATTATTAGTTTTAATTTGCATGGACTTCTCCTGCGCAAATTACAATGTGGATAGCACAAACAATAGCAACCAGAAGGCATTGTCATAGTGTGACGCAAAGACAACATGAATCTCTACAACGTGTAATTTATCCAGACAGGATAAAAACTAGATTAATTCATCCTCCGCATAATATTTCTCTTAAACGTGTCAGCACTTATATCACGAGCATTGCCAAAGACCACAGGGCTCAAAGCATTCCATTCCCTTACTGTCCTACACACAAAAGAATACTTCCCCACATCTCTGCGGGCAATCTTTGACCGGAGTTTAAAATTGTGATCATGCCTGCCCACGTAGTTAGGGGGAACAGATATTCATTTAGGTCTGACCATCCGCCAAATTATTGGCTTTTGCAAATTTCACTTTGAACAGTTGATACTTCTAAAACGCAGCAAGCTTTTTATTCTTCCAAATCACCCAAGCTTTTTTTCAATTCAATTAACAGTTGTTGAAACCTCAAACTGGCGTAAGTATTCATTTTTCAGTTTTTATCTGCGATGATCTCGTGGGTGTATGCATTGTCAGTGCAGAGTTTTGCAAAGAAATGATTTTTTTTGCACCAGAGATAAAATCGCAATTCGTTTGCAGAATCGAGCGTCATTTTGTACCTTCTGAATGCACATGGGCTGCTTTGTTGAATGTTATGTGTACTCCCAATTTAGGTGTGGCTTTATTTATTCCATGTATTTTAGCTGGTAAAAATCGTCAGGGTAACTCGTGCCACCGTTTTGCTTGTACTTACATGGTTGCCAGCGACCTGGAAAACCTGGAGAACCTGGAAAAGTCAGGGAATTTCAAAAAAAGAACCTGGAAAACCTGGAAAAGTCAGGAATTTCAATGGCTTTTGCTGCCAAACCTTGAAAAGTCAGGGAACCTGGAAAAGTCAGGGAAATCGAAATGCCAAAAGGGAATTTTTCCAGTCAAATTACTCAGTTTGAGCCTCTGTTTTGAAACATTCGAGCCAATATTTGTCAAAAATGCTTTTTTTGGCTTCTTTTTTCAAAGTGAATGGTCTTCATCAAGCTGTGGAATTCTTGGCATTCTTTCAGGAAAATCCTGACAATTGACAGTTTTATGAGACATCGGGCCAGAAAAGGGCCTGGAATTTCCTGGCAACGGACCTGGAAAAGTCAGGGAATTGAGATCTGGGAAATGGTTGGCAACCCTGGTACTGACACTTGCAACATTGATCCAACATTGTTGTTTTTTTCAGGAGTGTATTGTAAAAGGCTGCGATATCCTAGTTACGACACCTTCCTATTTCACAGAACATCTCACAACTCATGGAACCAATGTGATTGGATTGAGTAGAATATCACATGTTGTTTTATACCATGCTGATATCATTTTGGATTTGTTTCTGAAAGAGGTGAGTGAGGTCTATTTGTTTGTTTGATTGATTCTGCATGTTTGTTTGTTTGTTTGTTTGTTTTTGTTTGTTTGTTTGTTTGTTTGTTTGTTTGTTTGTTTGTTTGTTTGTTTGTTTGTTTGTTTGTTTGTTTGTTTGTTTGTTTGTTTGTTTGATTGTTTCTTTGTTTTTGTTGTGTGTTCCGTCGATCGTTTTGTCATTTGTTTGTTGTTTATTTATTTGTTTCTTTGTCTGTTCGATTTGTTTGTTTGATTTGTTTGGTTGCTTGGTTGGTGGGTCGGCCGGTCGGTCAGTTGTTTGTTTTTTTTTTTTTTTTGTTTATTTATTTGTTTGTTTCTTTGCATGAAATTAGCACACATGATTATGTTGTGCTGTTTCCCCGAAATATCGGAACATTGCAGGAAACTACTCGACATCATAATCTGTGCAAATTTCTTAAGGATTTTCAGAGTCTGCGCACCTGAAAAATCCGAAAACCCAAAATGCACAGTCTCATCTGATTTTGTTTTCGATTCTTCCCACTTATGGGTCTTCTTCAAGAAAAATGTCATTTTCATAAAAAAATGCTTGGTTTATTGTGATTTTTCTGTCTTCTTTTGTTTTTAAGATATTCAATACACAAAACCTTTTTGGGATATTTTATTCTGGCGGAACCTTTTTGGACAACTGCGAAAAAATCACGAAATCTGTTCCGAATTGTCCACCTCGGTGGTCCTTTTCATCAAAAATGGTTGTTCAAAAATTTAAGAGCTGTTGGACATAGATATTGGAAAAAATAACAAAATAAGATATCGAAAAAGTGATACCCTTGTTTTGTGTTCCCGACTATCGTAACTCCAGAATCAGTTTTTTTTTCTGGGTGATTTGGGGAAGCCAGAAATTCTGATGTTTTTTTCCTGATAGGGACACACTCAGAAACATGTGGCATGGAGCTCATGGAGCTACTCAGACAAGCCGCACGCCCTTTGTTTTTCGTACACAGTCTTTCAAGCGACTTCGGACACAGGTGTCACCCACTTGCTGGTGGCTAGCTTGTGTAACTTCTATGCGAGCAGGCAACGAAACAAGAGTGTGCAGCCAATGAGATGGTGAGGGGGCATGGTCAAATATCATTCACCATTGCGTGATTGGCTTCCCAGCATCCGGGTGTTGAGAACCTGTGTTTACCGTTGCTTGAAAGACCCGCAAAAAGAATTTTAGCCTTTTATTCAGTGGCATCTTTGACATCTCTTCAGTCTTGATTACCTGTTTTTCTCCTTTCCAGACACAGAAAATTATCAACTATTTCACCTGTTTCGAAGCGAAAAGGGGCTCTGGTCGTCCAATTCACTACACCCTGACAGGAACTCTGTTTGTGCCAAGTCTCTTTGATGAGATAATCAACAAGAGTCTTAGGGATCCTGTAATCCTCATAGGATCTTACATTGAGGCTACGATTTATTCCAAAGTGAAAACAAAGGTCTACCAGATTGGTCCAGAGAATAAGAATTCCACTATTTTTGGTAAGAGATTGCTTTTTGTAATGGCATCTTCTGTCTGGTTAATTTGGTGTCGTCATGAATGAATGAGTGCTTTTAACAAAGATGATTTCGGTCTATCTATGGCCATCCTGAATAGCCAAGGCATCTTGCTTTCTTTATGACAGAGTCAAGAAAGATCATGCAATAAGCTTTGCTGGAGGCCGATTGATGCATTCATGTGGCATTTCCTGCAGAAGAAATAAAAAATTGCACGCTTCCTGTTCTGAAACGGATGCACCTTCCTGTTTTTGGCCCATCTGTTGCCAAAATGACACGTTCAAACATCATTCGACAAGCCACATCCCCACACTGTTTCCCATCTGCCTGACATCTCCAAGAAATGTGCTTTTTCACTCTTGTGGATGAGTGTCGAATTTTGAATGCGTCACTCCTCCCAAGTTGAGTGAGTACGGCTCAGACCGTCGGTTATGCTGAAAAGAAGTTTTTCGTGCCGATTACTGAAAGATATGGCAATGCGTTTTCTCCTAGAGTGTTGAGTGTTGCAAAGAATATGAGCAAGAAAAAATGTGCAATGGCAAGTCTCGCGGCTAGTCATGAAAGTTTTAAGTTTTGCAGCCAGTTGTTAAAATTTGTTGCGCATGTGGTTGATGAAATAAAAAGGTTGTGATAGAACAATTCATGTTTTGGCATGTCTGGCGGACTTTTTTTAATCTGGGTCATTAACTTTTTATATTCTTTCCTCTTTATTAAAGAAATTCCGCAAGATTTTACTTCTTGAAACTACGTAGTATTTACTTTACTTTGGCTTATTTACCTACTTTTTTGTTTCTTTTCTCTTGCTTGGAGAAATTCCTCTGCTTCTGCCACATATCTACCCACCGAATTGAGCAAATTCGGTGGGTAGATATGTGAAAAATAAAAAAAAATAAACAAAAAAAAAAATAATTACTATTATTAATTTATCATAGTTCATAGGTCGTTCAAAGAAGTCTTGCAAAAAATTACTTCTCACCGTTTTAGGGATCATTGAAACGCACCGAAGAAGCTCCAAAATGGTGATAGTTTGCAGCACTCCCCAGGAAGCAAGGGACTTTCAATCTCTGCTCGCTTTGAAATCAATTGCAGCTGACTGTGCTTACTCTGGTGATCTGGTCGATGTTACCCGTAAGTTACTATCCACTTCCTCTCACCACATTTGTTGAATTTATTGGTGAATTTGTTTTGAAGAT
The DNA here is from genome assembly GCA_030068105.1 of Sinentomon sp. SZTP_YWyxl. Taxonomy (NCBI): domain Eukaryota; kingdom Metazoa; phylum Arthropoda; class Protura; order Sinentomata; family Sinentomidae; genus Sinentomon; species Sinentomon sp. SZTP_YWyxl. The sequence goes on from JASGXE010011857.1 coordinate 6,498, forward strand.
ATGTCAGTTTGTAACAATATCTGACCTTTGTCAGGTATCCGGAATGTTGTCAAAACAAGTAAACAGCTAAAAAGTTCGACAGGTTTTAACCGCAGCATTTTGATGAATACAGTATTTTGAATACAGTGTTTTGATGACAGTAGTTGACAGTTTTTTGATGGGTCTGTGGACGTGCAGAGCACCATATTTTGGATTTTAGATTTTTGTTGGCGTGCAGACATGCCGTGGCTTGGGATTTGGAAGTGGGGTGGAGAAATAGTCAGGGGGGCATCATAAGAAAAAGGCCAACCTTGTTCCCGACGCGATGCATTGAGCGAAGTGAAACGACGGGGGATGGGGTGTCCCCCTCCTTGCTGGCCAGTTGGAGTCTTTTTAAAACGATGCAGATACGAGGGCTGGTGCCAAAACGAAAAAAGTATTTTCCGGACCAAAATTGTCGATTCTGACCGGGGAGAATGGTTTTTGTTGGATGGGCCCTTCTGCTGATGTTAGCAAGCATGCTTTTTAAAATGTTTTTGCATTCCTTCAGATATAAAGCAGTCCTGGCGGGAAAAGCTGAGGTCAAGTGGTTGTTTTGACGGGAAGGTGCTGATTTGTACTGATGACATTCTCCCAGAACTGGATATCCACGATGCGATGTGCGTCATTCAGTATGGGCTGCCAAAGAAATCAAAAACCGTGCTTGGCCTGCGTTACTCGTTGATGCTCGATAATTTTGATCGGAAATTGAGCAAAAGCAAAGTTGATGTGAGTTGGACTTGATAAATCATTTCTTTGTGGCCAGCGTGGCAAATAATATTTTGTGTGTTTGGTTCTCTTTTATTGATTGCAAGGCTTTGTTACTTTTTGTTGCACAGAGCATTTTGGATAGCAAAATGTTTTATCTGAGGCAATTTCTAGGGTTCCCGTACGCATGTTTACACAACCGACACCAACATCAGATGGCAGCAAGCATTTTGTGCAAGTATGCTCGATTGGGGCGCCATACTCGCAAGAAAAATCCGAATTGTGTATTGTTCATAAAGCTATCTGAACCTGACCTAACCCTGTTCCCAACCCAATCTCCCTCTCGAGGGATAAATGCTTGCTTGGGGTGCCTGCCTGCCATCTGATGTTGGTGTCAGTTGTGTAAACATGCTTCCCGGACATCAGGCTGCCAGTCAAGTACTCGTCTCCCACTGAACCTAACCGAATCTTACCTGACCTTATCCATCCTAAACGATTAAACCCGAACCTATCCTACCCTGTCCCAACCTACGGCAGAAATCCGGCAGCCATAAATCCATGGCTCCTGATTTCTATGGAAGGCCAAGGTTTTTTTTTTTGGACATTTTTTTCTGGTGGAAGTTAGTTGTCATGATATGCAGTCTTTCGATGTTAAACACCAAATTCTTTTGCCTGTGCATGCCTATAGGCTATAAGGTTGTGACTTGATCAAATCAGTTGTTCTGCATACATGAGAAGTGGTTGGAGGTAGTGTGTGGAGTGTGAGTTTGAATTCTTAACGTGAATGCATTTTCAATCTACAACTTTGGATTTTATTGGCAAAAAATTCAAAGTTGTTTCCTCATTGCTTCCATCAGTTTACTCTGCATCAATGCCTGAATATTTTTCTGCTCTGGAATTAAAACCTGTTTTCTGTGGTAGGTGGGTGCAACCAGCAGGGTTTAATTTAATCTCTAATGCCAGAAGTGAACAACTCTGCAGCGGAGGGGGGGATAATGGCGGGGGATAACGGTAACTCCGATTGAGAGGTAAATTTTCACCATTTACTCCAATTCCAAAAATACTACCTTGGCGAGATAGGGCTTACTCGGAGGCGATCTCCGCCACTGGTGTAGCTAATATTTTTTGCTTTTTTCTGTTATTCCTCCTTGGATTTCACCCCATGCAAACAAAAATCCTGGTGTCTTACTGCTATGCTGTTTTTTCGCAAGCAGTTTCTATTCCTTTTGTTTTTGCCCATACTCTTGCATCTTTCTGCTCTTTTATTTTTATAGAATCATGCTGATGACGAATTTGATTCTCAACCAATAGTGAGTTGTTCGTGTCACATACTCGTTACTCTTGCATCTTTCTGCTCTTTTATTTTTATAGAATCATGCTGATGACGAATTTGATTCTCAACCAATAGTGAGTTGTTCGTGTCACATACTCGTTACTCTTGCATCTTTCTGCTCTTTTATTTTTATAGAATCATGCTGATGACGAATTTGATTCTCAACCAATAGTGAGTTGTTCGTGTCACATACTCGTTACTCTTGCATCTTTCTGCTCTTTTATTTTTATAGAATCATGCTGATGACGAATTTGATTCTCAACCAATAGTGAGTTGTTCGTGTCACATACTCGTCACAGATGACACATGTCCACTGCAGATCGATATGCTGATGAGGTACCTGAACAGACTTGGCACTGAACTTGAACCAAAGTTCAGAGAAATTGGTCAGGTTGGTGCACTTGTCCGTCTAATTCATTGGGCAACAAACTTTTGAATGGATTGTTTAATGTTCATGCCATGTCATAAATCCCACTCACAAAAACTTCTTTGCCCCCTTAGAAATCTGGCCGCCCTCATTCATGTATAGTACACACAACCATCAAAACTTCAAAAAATTAAAGTTGGTAAAAACAACTGTAAAGACCTCTTCCACCAGTTTTCCTGAAGGGATTGTACTTGGCAACTCCAGTGTTGTGTTTGAGGTCATTATGAGCCATGTGTGCCTGTTTGTGGTCAAAGCCATAAGCCATTTCGAACCATTTGTGCCCTTTATGTTGTGAACCAGACCGAACACCAGGAACATTTTGATGTCATAAGATTGACAACTCCACCTCACACAGGGACATAATGTCCACCTTTGCACGAGTGGGCACTGGGCAGTCCCATCTCCACTGATGAGTGGGGTTAGATTGCCCACTCATTCAAAGGTGGACACAATGTGTCCGTATGAGCTGGAGCAGTCAAGCTGAAGAAGCCAAAATCTGCTGGTATTCATTTAGTTTGGTTGAGAACTTACGAGTAACTTCATGTTCAGTTGTTGATAACCAGAGCAGGGTAATCTGCAAAGGTTCGCACTGAATTGGCTTGTAGAGGGAGTGCTCCCACTGATCCACCACACCCCACCCACTTCAGATGATCAGACAGTGGAAGGCCATGTGAAACAAGCCTGGATAATTGACGGAAGCCTGATAATATGATGCTTCAAATCAGTTAAGATTGGGTTACTTAGCATGTTCACTTAGCATGTTTTGCATCACAAAGACAGCAGCATGGCCAATTCACATCCATTGCGGGAGCTTCATCAGGATATTGATCAAAGCAGCATCACGATGGTTAAAAATTGCTGACGTTCCCTCCCAACCCAGGCAGAAGCATGACCAGCCAACCAACACCTATTCCCATGATCGCCAACACGATTCGACACACAGCCACTTAGCATGATATCTGCATGACCTGCGCTAACACAAAAACAGGAACAGTCCAACAGCACACACCCCCAACAGCATCCCGAATATCTCAGCGGAACGACCAGCCAATACTTTGTGCCAGGACACTCCACAAGAACTGAATACATGGAGCAGCAGTCCTGTCAAAGAGCTAGCAGGATGAATAGTTCAGTGCCATGGCTTGATCAAACCGATTTTCAATTCTAATTTTGCCCTGTCTGATTTTTGATTGTATTGATTTTTGTGTCCATTTATCCAAGGGACTCAGGAAATACACATTGTCCAGGTGCGGCTTTGTTGTTTTGATTTTCCTGATGCTCCCTTTTTCCTTTTCTCTACCTCTCTGGCTGGCCCATTCGTGGTTTGTTTACATGTATATTTCTGTCTATGTAAAGGGCATTAATTTATGTACCTATCTTTTCTTTCTTTTATGTCTTGCCACTGTGTCGCTCACAAGGGTGGGGCTAGCTGGTGTCTGAATCTGAATCTGAATCAAATCAGTTAAGATTGGGTCATCATAAGTAGCATTTGTGTCGTGTTGATTAACTTGAATTTTCTTTTAATTGTCTCACTTGATGCAGAGTCTTTAAGGGGGGGACCTAGATTTTTTCGTGAAAAAAAAATGAAAAATTGTCCAATTTTTGTTAATGTGTGGACCAGATGCACTGAAATTTCTAATTTCTGATGGTGGAAACCAAATCCAAATATCTTGAATTGAAAAAAAAATGGTATGCGAAAGACCAGAGGCATGTTTTTACCACTCGCGGTGAAATCAGCAGATTTTTCTCAAGTTTTTGTTTTTTAGCATTTTTTGTGTTCCGCCCCGTATATCTCAGCTATTTTTTGTGTGATCATGTTCAAATTTGGCTTATGTTTGAATCGGGCCTTGTCAAAAGTTTTGGCTTGGTTTTTTGCCCTTGTAACTCGAATTTGGGCGTTCTTACACGTGTGGTTATCGCTGTGTACGGGACGGAACATCGCCTTATTTTTTACCCCAAAATGGCTGCTGTGGCCAAACCAGAAGAGCTACAGTTTTCAAATTTTGCACAGAAGTTGTCTAGATTGGTTCCAAAGAGTGTGCAAAATTTGAACAAAATCGGTCAAAAAATAAAAAAGTTTGCCTAAACTAGGTCCCCCCTTAAAAACAGCTTTTCAATATGGAATATGATTTGAACGAAATTAGATACAAGGGTGGTACTTACATACATCTGCGGCATCATCAGTCTTGCAGCGAAATCGATCTCCACTGATAATTATTATTGTTTCTATTTGTGTCGTCAGCTGTGGCAGAGTAAGTACCACCCTTGTACCTTAATTTTTATGCCCCCTGCCGCCCTCAGAACTATTACGATCACCAAACCATTAATTTGTGTTGGGTTGAATAGAAAACAAAATGACCTCAGTACCTTTGGATAAAAATGGCTGCTGTGTTGCTGTAGTCAGACATTTTTTCATTTTCACTGAATTACAAACGAAAAATGGCATGTCAGGAATCTTTATGCCGGAAAAAGTGGAAAAATCCAAAATTTTAGGTCTTTTGAGATAATGAGTCCATGGTAACGCTGAGATTCTCTCCTAAATTTTGGTCCTTGTAGCTCAAAAGCCCATCGAGAAATGGCCACTCAAAATTCATTTAAACATGCAAAGGTCAGGCAAATTTCACGAAAGAAGTCATTTTTGAAAAGTGGATATCTTGCCATCAGTGGAACAGAGGAGCGGTTGTGGGTGGGGTGGGGTGGTGCAATGATGGCATGATTGTGTGTCGCAGCGGAAGGTTACGTTTTAAATCGTAAACAGTGCAAAATGAGCAGCAGATATGAGATTGTGGTGATTTTGCTGCCATTTTTGCAAGGCATGCTGTTCTGGAAACCTTCGCAGATTGAACCTACAAAAAATTTAAGAACTGGATGATTAAGATATTAGCTACCTTAAATGAATCCGTTGCACTTGTGTTAAAGTGTTAAATTTTACTGGTCTAAAAATCCCTAATCATGTTTATTCTTCACCATCATTTTTAAATTTAGTCAACAATAAAATATCAGACAGGCCACTAACCATTCGTAAATTACTTGTAAATTGCAACTATTCCTGCGCATCTTCACCCTGCCTCATCCAGTCACAGAGCAGCAGTGGAGACTTGCGATCTGTTTGAATTTTGCTTGACAAAGCCCCACGTTTGGGGGTGGGGCGAAACGATGCCATTTACAAGTTATTTACGAACGGTTAGCGGCCTGTTGTGTTACTTTATTGTTGACTATGTTTCCCGTTCGTGGTGTCCGTGCATTGATTTTTAAATTTCTTCATGTTTTATCTCTGTTCTGTTATCATCCTAGTATTGTGTCCTTCAAAAGGAACTGATCAAGCCGGTGCTGTGCAAATATCTCCTAAATTACGGCAGGTGTCACAAGAGGACTTATTGTTCTTATCGGCACGACTTGTTGGACAGGTGTGACAAGCCGGGACAGTTCATAAATGAAAGGGATGAATTGGTCAGCCTTGGCATGTGAGTCACTGGATCGTGTTATTTGTTGGTTTTAATTTCTCGGAACAACTTCATAATCATGATCAGATCAAATACCATTGTTGTCTGTTGGCTTCGTAACTCCACCTCAAATTAGGCCAATGGTGCACTAATCATGAGTGCCTCCGAGTGTGCCCATTGTCAAGGATTTGTGTGTTCGTGAAAGCCATGTCTTGAAAATACCACATGGTGTTTTTGATTTTTTTTTTCAGGAATGATGCGGTGTTTTTGATTTTTTTTTCAGGAATGATGCGGTGTTTTTGATTTTTTTTTTTCAGGAATGATGCGGTGTTTTTGATTTTTTTTCAGGAATGATGCATTTGACCCAGTGGATGTGAAATGAGTGGGTGTTTGCAGGTGGATTTTTTTTAACTGCAGTCAACTTCAACAAATACAGGGTGGCCCAAAAAACCAGTCAGGATGCGTTTAAGTTGGAAAATTTCCCCGCAAAAATTGTTCTCAAGCAGATAATTTGCTTTTTCGTCGACCCGGAACAACATCAGATCAGATGAGAGGAAATGGTCCGACATGTGATTCCAGCATCAACAAACTATCGGCCTGATCAAATTCCGCAGGGCATTGTTTAACTTCTGACATGTTTTTGGGCCACCCTGTATTATGAGACATTTTCTGAGGATAAGACAAAGACAAAAAATAGAGAACAGTCTTCGATCCACAGCTTATTTTTTCTGCAGTTCCGCACGTGTGAGAGTGGGTTCGACTGCTTAAGTAGAGGGAAAACCAAAACTGGGAGAGTCCAACAAAATGTGAAAAAGAAATACAACTGACATTGTGTCTCTTAACTTTAAAAATAGGATCGGCACTTCGCAGAAAAAGTGTGATGCATATCATTCTATCCATTTCATGACTCAAAACCATTCATCATTCTATCCGTTTTCTCTGAGGAATCTGTTGGGTAATACATAATTTCTCCAAACAACCATCTTTGGTTTCGTCGATGATTCTTGAATCTGAAAAGCACATTTCGATGGATATGTTTTTTCACACTTCTCTTCCAGCACTACCGATGTGACATTTAGCATGATCAAAGTTCATTCAGCCAACCACTTCACAGTTCGATTTGTCAGTTACAGAGATGACCGTGGCAAAGAAGTTCTGCTGAAGACAAAAATTTTGAGCTTGGTTGACGAAATGGGAAAACACTACAACTCACCAGGTGGAAGGTTGGTTATCCAATTAGTATTGCTCAGGTCTTAAAGGGGGGGGGGGTGGCACGCCGTGCTCGCCGTCCTTTTGGGCAGGGGCACGGCGAGCCCGCCCCTGTTTGCCATCTAGCGTGCCCTCTGGTTTCTGTTGCAATGCCCTTGCGTACCCCCAGCTCAAAAACCAGATGCCAAAAATTGCCCTTTCCCTCCTGGTCACTGGCTCTGTCGAAATTGATGAAAATGCGCTCTGTTACCTACCGCGGCAAACCATTGCATGAATCCTGACTCATGAGGAATCTGCTAATGTTGCCCTTTTTGGAAGGCCCTTGTCCCTTTTCATTTATATTTTGTGCCTTTTTCGAAGGCTTGTCCGTTTTTTATTTCGTCGGGTGCCCGCCCCTTTTTATTTC
>JASGXE010011858.1:0-13032 GCA_030068105.1 Sinentomon sp. SZTP_YWyxl
CAAATCGCCAATCATAATAAGAGGAGACCCGTTTGTGCCTGGAATTACCTTCCCAACCCTGGTTTCCCACCCCTGTCGCACCCTCTTTTGTTTTTGGTTTTTTTTTATTTTTTTTTTTTAATTTATCGTTTAACACAACAACCAGTTGCCTTTGTTGTTGTATTTTGACGAAATAAATAAAAAAAAATAAATAAATTTGACAAAAAACAAGTAGGTGTTATTGTGGACCCAAATTGTTCCGCAGCATGAATTCTGCGAATGTTATATATCCGCAGGCAGTTTTGAAATGAGACGTGGGTACTTTCTCTTTTATTTTATGATTGTGTCTCGCATTTTGTATGATCACAGTAGTCTTTTGTCCACTTCAAACATTGATGCAAGACGCAGGAAATGTCTCCACGTCCACATTGTATTGCGTCCATATATCCGGACGCAATATGTACATTTCATTATAATTTGCCTTAAATTCTCGTTTCAGAAACAAATCGTTTTGCTCGATGCAACGTTCAACATATGACCTTTCAACATTGATGTGGCACAGAACAATGCCCGAACGTGCGAGGCTGCCTTTTGAAGAAAAAAATGCGTTTTCCCTCTCTAGATAACAGCATGCAAGCCCTCCTGATGATGTATGCGCGGAGCTGAAGATTATTTTATCTTCAAAATGCCGATACCTTTCGTTCTCTGTTGCCTCAATGACAGGAATCTGCAGAGATAGATCTCCAGGCGGTATACGATCTCAGTTCTGAAATCTCAGGAAATTCGGCCGCAATGGCCTATCTCTTCGAAAAGGTAAACCTGGCCTGGCGTTGTCTGCGTGTGTGCGTGTGCAGGCAGGCAAGGAAGGCAAGCATCTTCAACCAATTTTACTTCACGCACGCTTTCTTCGCCCTCTCACAAATTCGATTGCTAACCTGGCCCAAGCCTTCGTTTTGCCTTTCTTTTTCTTTGTTTTCCTCATCCACGTGTTCAGGTGTCCCGCAAATAAGTTACCCGGTGCTCGTTCGGTGGTCCAAAGCAAGAAAGACGGAGAGGTTTTTGCTTTCCTCCGGCACCCGCATCCCAACTGAACGGCACATTGGAGGAACTGCAACCTGAGTAACCTGGCAACAATTGACACTTGATTTGCCAAACATGTAAAAAAACCGACGAGGAAACGTCAGTTAAAATACTGAGCATCGAACTTTTACTGAAAAGGAAAACGAAAATAATATCATTAAATTTAAAAAAAAATCACGTTTACAACATAATCTCCGTTAGGAAAGAATTGAAACGGAAAAACTTAAAATCACTAAATTATTCAGACATTTGAATTGGGTGGCGTAAACTTTGTTAAAATAAAATTGTCACCAAATTCCAGTGGTTTTAGTAAAATTTTCATTTATTTCGTACCTTGGAGGCAATTTTCTCATCGGAAGCATTGTCGATCCTCCACCGAGAAAACGATCACCGCGGACATATTCAGCTCAGCAGTCAGGTATAAAGGCTTCTTTGCGCATATACATTTACGGCACACGCTGTCATTTCAACTCACTCGAAGAAAAAGATAAGGAGGTGTAACACCGGCAGCACCTCAATAACCAGAAACGCCGCGACATTAAACCCTTGTGTGTTTCGCCTTTCTCTCCCACACGAAGAAATCAGGTAGCAACGTTATTAGATTTGCTCAATTTGATTTTCTTCGTCTATTTTTGCGAGAACCGACTTTGTACAAAAAGTTTCGAGAGTTACTTTCTAACCCGCGAAGGTACATTTCTGCTTTGTGGCATAGAAGATAATCGGCGGATCGGACTGGATTGCAGGCAGGCATTAGATGCGAAAGAGCTTCTAATAGCCTCAACGGAAGAACGTAACGGAAAAGACATATAGGCAACATTGGTCCAAACCCCGCTCTGGTCTTCCGACAAAAAATGATAAAAAAGTCATTTTTTATCTGATGTTCCCAGACATGTGCTTTTTATAAAACTCCTGTGCAACCGACCGACCTGCCCTGTCATCCTATTGAACTTCCTAGCTCTCAGAAGCTGATGTTCGACGATGACGTGAAAAATAGGCTCAAGGAAATAAAAAAAGGAAAGGAGAATTTTATATCCGCGAAATCATTGAGGGATTTCTTTTCGACTTTTCAAGGTGGAAGCAAAGGTGCATGGTATGCACCGTCTACACACCAAACGAGGTCTGCGGATAAATTGATGGCAAAAGGGAGATAGATAATGCTGAATTTGGATTGAAAACAAAACTCGTCAAATCAAATTCAGCAGTTTACATGATGTTAAATGATTGTTAATCCTGCTTTGGCAATAGTCATTTATATGTTTCCCATGCACCCTCAGCATCATTGATAAATTTGCCAAGTCGCCAACATGTACATATCAATGTTCTTGGCCACTAAGGGGTTTTAACATTCTGGGATTTTACAACATCCGGGTATTAACTTCGGCCAAGTTTTAAAATGGCCTGTTATCGAGCTTTTCTGTCTTGTTCAGGAGAGAAGCCCACGACGCACTGACGTTGAAAAACAGTGCGACGCAGGTGTCAATAGCCCTGCGATATTCATGTGATCAAAAAGATTGACGCCAAAAAGCACCTGCAAAGCTCCATGACGTTTTCAGAAAACAACCCCATTCACGGACGTTTTTTGTTGTTTTCTTGCCCCTGAATTTTCTACGCTGTCAGCAAAACGACAGCTCTTAATTGCAGCTCTGTGTTGCAGCTTTTGAAAGTGAAGGGGCAATAAAATGGCGCAAATCTTGTTTCTTTTTTCACCTCTGAAATTTTGCGTTTTCAGCAAAACGAACATTTTGCATGCGTGCATGATATTCGTTGCAGCTTTCAAAACAAGGGGGTGGGGGAAAATATCGTGTTGATAACTTTGCTTCTTTCTGTTCCTGAAATCAGCTGTGTTTTGTTTTGTCATGTATGGGTTGATATCATCTGCACTTTTTAAGTATCCGTCATCTCATAAATGGCGTACAAGTGGGAGGTGTATGCAAAGCGAGCGCTTGTTGGCCTGGTTGAATAATGCATGCTCCGCAACAAACAGTGCGCATTATTAGAGATTTGCTGACGGACCGCGGTGCCGATTTTGATTCACCTTTTTTAGTGTGTAAAACAGACCACCGATATCTTTTTGTTTGGATGTTTTGATCAGAGCCAACCAATCTCGAGAAAATAAATTTGAGGTGAGAAACGCAAACGCAAATGGCAACAAACCGCAATAGATCTTTTCTGGAAGATCAGGATGGAATGGATTTTATTTAGATGATCAGAAGCAGAAGCGAGCTGTGAAATTTTCCCTTGAGAATTCCGACTACAGCGAGCGCAGGGCAAATGCGTGCGTCTTTGTCAGAGATTTTCAGAAGTTGAAACCTTCGTTTATGATGGTTTGGAAAAGAGACATGGGTAGGTATATACGCAAAATGGTTCGGTGCATGCAAGGTTATAGGTACATGAAAAAGGTATACATGCAAGAAAGAGAAAAAGAAAAGAGTGGAATCGGTAGAGAAACTCTCCGTGTGCAAAAAATAAAAAGGCGTCGCAATGAGAAAATTGATGATTTTGCAGATGATTTTTGTGCCGTTTGCCTTGAACTATATCGCGAGTTCACAAAAACGTTTAGGCATCATGGGTGATTTCCTTCGTCCTCAGTCAATAAATTCCGGATGCAATATTCAGCACAATGTCTGAATTTTGCAATGAAAACGGCATTTGAACAAAATATCTCACCCAATTCTGAAAAAGTCACGAAAGACGCGCCAAATCGGCCCAGCGTGTTGCAACCGACCCTGGAAAAGAGGCTGGATCAAAATATGGTAAAGATTTACGCCGATGACGGTCAAACGTATGTTATTATGTTATTTATGATACATTGAATGAAGAAATCTGTGCACGAGGTCTGGGTCCGTAGTTCATTTTTGTTGAAATGGCTAAAATTCGCTTTCAGAAAAATGTTGAATCTAAATTGTTGATTTAAACAGAAATTTCACTCGCAATTTCAGTTTTCCGAATTTTGTTTTCAACTTTCAGCCCATTCCGGAATAATTTCCAAAAGGAAATGCGCATTTGATTTGTGCTACTCCAGCATTGGTTACGCAAACTGCGATTTAATGATCTTCTCCCCAAACCCACGGGCGTATGGAAGTCTTTTTGACAAAAAAGATCTGCCCGCCACCACAACACTGCGTTTGTGTTGCCAGGATTTCACACCGGTCTCAAATCAGAGCAGTTTTCTGCGCCTGTATATTCCGTTGAGTTTGGGTAGTTCAACTACCCCCTTATCTCCAGACTGCGTTTCATAATTCTCTATCCCTCATCCCAAAATGAGGAAAAAAATTCTCAAGGCATAGCAGCGAGAAATGCCGTGCTTAGTTTCTGTCGAAGAAACTCGGAATCAGAACGTGAACGTACAGGGCAGCCAGGTTTGTATTTTTCGTCTAATTGCACACAAATCTGGAATTTTGTTCCCTTTTTCAATGAAGTTCGAATTAATTATGTCTTTTGGTGACCCCTGTACTATCAATTAGCGCTCTAAACGCAACCTTAATCGAAAAAAGGAAACAAAGCAGCGGCTTTCGCATGGATAACAGCAGCGTAGAATAGGTATATTATTTCGAAATTTTCCAATGGAAACAGATGCACTGGTATGAGCAGACTCGATTTTTATGTGTTTCCAATTCTTATCCGACGAAAGAAACCAAATATATTTCAAAAGTCGTTGTTTCCTCAAAATAGTGTACAAGTTGTTTTGTTCCTTTGGACCTGGCAGGGGAAATTATGACGAAAAATGGTACATGGTGTTGCGATACATGTTTACTCGCAGAAACAAGGGTAGGTATACAGTCTCTGTGCCAATATGATTTGAGAACAACAAGTAATCACCAGAAATATCTAAAATAGCCTAATTTCCGACATTTCAATCTGGCCGCTGCAAGAAAGCTTACAATTTTTGCGAGAATTTTTTAAGAAATGGAAACAAACTTCACGAAAAACTGCAGAACCCATTGTTCATGATTCAGTGTGGCCTTCCAGGATAAGTATAAACAGTGAAAAATCACTTAACTTCAGCGAAATCCGCTGATTCTTTTGCCGAAAGACAGTACGGAAGTAAATGTGAATTTGAAACTTGTAGCGAATGCGACATGTGTTCAGTTGTTCCCCTTCATTGTCACGACATGTGTTCAGTTGTTCCCCTTCATTGTCACTTCCAGCTTAGATTTAACCAAAATGTTTTTTGGTATCACAAAAAGAATCAGCCAAAAAATCGAAGCAAGGTAATAACTGAGGTCCCTTGAACTCGAGAAAACTAACCGAATAAGTTTAGAAATGCGTCAATGATATCAGGGTATCCGCAACTCTTTGGGACACATGAGTAAAGATCTTCAACCAATTTGTTTTTACCACTCGTTTTAATGGATGTATAGGTACCTATAATCGTAAAGTGCGCAGAATTGCATTGCCAGTCTCTTTCATGCCAAAACAACCTTTTTAACCTGATTTCAGTCCTGAATATACAGGGTGTCCCAATAAAAAGGTAAGTGAACGCAAAACACTTTTTTGTAAATGTTGAATTTGTGATTTATTCATCCAGCATTCGAACTTCTGACCTTCTGCGGTCATGAAGGTTCCTCACCTTCACAATTCCGGAAGGTCAAAATTTCGAACGCTTGATAAATCAATAAAAAATTTAACATTTACAAAAAAAGTGTTTTGCGTTCACTTACCTTTTTATTGGGACACCCTGTATATGTGTTTGTCCTAACGGAGACATGGTTGAGGCCTGATGTAAATGATTCCGATATCTTTCCCTACAATTACCAATTCCTTAAGCGCGATAGGCCCTGATCACGCCGGGGCTGTGGTTAAGTTAGGTTAGGTGGTGTGATTGTTGCTGTCCGTGAGAGCAATCTTTGCCATCGTGTTGAGTCTTTTTTGAAAGATGGTAGTCTTCTGGAGGTTATCTGGTGCTCCATTATACTGCATAAATATTATTAAGGCTGGAGTCTATCTGCATGCCTCCAGCGTTTTATTCAAATGATCCAATTTTGAATAATTTTTATGACTTTTTGATTTCATGCATCACGTGGTCATAAGATCCTTGCGTGTGGTGTCGTTAACCCTAAATTATTTTGCACCTTCTCTTGACGGCCGCATTAGCAAATTCCTTGCCCTTCAATGGTAATGACAAATGTTTCGAGCCGTTAATGCAGACTTTTAGTTTCTACAACTTAAGCAGCCTATAGTCGCGTCACTCCAGCTTCCAACTCACTTCCTTAATTTAAGACATCCTGGCTTTAAGATCAAAGAACAATATCTGAAGTTTTTTTCTGAAATATTCTGCAAGTCTGCAATTTTTTTTAGCTGCATCCTGGTTATTCCATCAAGCCCATGCAACGGAGAACGGACAATGGCCTTTCCCTAAGAATTCCAATCTGCATAACGAATGCCTTATTTATTCGCAATTCATACTTACCCAAAACGATCAGAGATTTGAATAGCTTTCCACCTATATCCCACTTGTTGCAAGAACTTTGCCATCACTGGGCGTCGCACATTGTTCTTCATTTGTGGCCCTTTCCTTGCTTTATTACTGTGCCTATATATGGCGTCTCACTTTTAAATTCTTAACTCGGAAATGTTTCTTGTCGTTCTTCCACAACGTGCCTTTTGTGGCATATTGTGTTTTTTTTAATTTTATCCAAGAATTTACTCGTCATTATAACGCTCATATATATTGTTGTATGGCCTGTTTCAAGTGTTATGTTACACCATAAATGCCACCGTATGACATCAAACACCTTCCAAACATGCGACATCACACCAAAATATCGTTTGAAATTATTTCAACAAACACGGTGGCAAAATTTTAAATATGAACTATGCATGGTGCCGCCCAAATTAAAAATAGCGACGTATGCACCACATGACAACTCAGATTGTTTGTGGCTGTATATCACAATTTGCAGAGGGCATCATGTAATGCGTGAAACGGAATCAAGTTATGCTAAAATAAGACGGCCTCTGATTGGGTTAGGTATCCGAATTTCTCAGGATCGAAGACTTCTAGCAGCCTGTGTTACGAGTAGATCGACCAATGGCAGGGTCGGTCTTTTCTGTACCCGAATTGGCTGCAATGCCCATCTTAATTACTGTTTGATTGTTTCAACTAACCGCAGCACAAAATGGAAACTTGATCTAAAATCGAAAAGGTGGCAGATATTTTTGGGAAGGGGGATTGCGCAAAAAAGATGACAAAGGCCACTTGTCTTGCAGTGTTCGTGTTGGCTTACAGTTTTCGTAGGTTTTCTTCCTGAAAAGTGTAATCAACCCTCAGTGTTAGCCCCTTCTACCTTCGATCAATGCGTCTTTGTCGAATACAAACTCTCGCAACATCTCGCCGTCATCTTCATTCTTTCTTTATTTGCTGTGCGGAGGGAGAACATTCGTATTCTTCTTCTTCTTCTTCTGCTCTGCGGCTTTTGCTCCTTGATTACTAACCTTTGTCAGTGACGCATTCGCCTTGCTTCTTTCTTATGTGGCACCTCTCCAAAAGACAGAGAGAGACCTGTTCCCCATTTCCAGCTTCTCTACCTCCATGCATCACCTTGTTAATCCGCTGCGAATAAGACACAATTTTCGCCTGTTTTTGTCACTCGTCTGTCGTCTGACGTCGACTTAATTCGATCCTATTCGAAGGCTCAATTACTTACAACCCATTTCCGACTGCTACCTGAGCGGAATTTTAATTTTGTCCAAGCTGGACGAAATTAAACCTTTTACCTACTGGGTCGCCAAAATGTGTGACGAGACACGGCTGTATCTTTCATCGTGTCGGCAATTTATACCGTATCGAAGCTTATCAAAAGTTCTCGAACGACGAACAGGTTATTACAGGGACCATAGATGCATCTAACTTCAGCAGGGCTTGGTGCAACTTCACGCCTCACACGAATGTCATGATGTTTTGCAGCGCATGCTGCCATTGATTCTAAATGACGTCTGAGTTAATAATGAATTCCTATGTTCGAAGACTTTTGATAAGAAGTGTATATGTTTTGTTCTAATTGAGCCATACAAGTGCAAAAAACGTTATTCGCGCCCAAAATTCCATCTGGAATGAGAAAAGGGTCTTATTTACCCACTATGCACCCGTGTTAGCCTAAACTATGAAGTGTTTTGGCTAACATGTTTAGTTCTATGAAAAAAAACTGGGCTGAAAAAAGGCTGAAAAAGGATTTCAAAAAGCAATACAAGCATGCGCGCACCAAGCAGTGGGTCAGCAATCAGCAACAGTGAGTGCGGGTAAGAAAGAACAGAATGTACATGAAAGGGGTAGGTATAAATGACGAAAGGATTCCACAACTCAAGTCCGAGAACTTGGTCCATCACTTCACGTGCACAAAAGGGAGCGACGTCACAAAGTCCGAATTAATTATGCGGCCGAAGTGCCATGTGTTATACGGTATAACAACAACAAAGACAGCATTCGGAACAGTAAAAAAGAGGGTGCAAAAGCCACCAAAGATGCAAAAGGCCTGCCTAATGCTTAAAATCTCGATTAGGAATGAAATTAGCAGACACGTTGTGTTGAGGAGACCTCAATCCTTAAGCTCACAAAACTCGTCTGGTGATAGTGATGTCTTCAGTTGATAGATCACGAGTCATCTGCGCAATTTTTAAATTGTTGATGCATGATGTCGAGGATAAAGCGTGGCTGCAGCTGCGCTTTCGATACGTCTTGGCATTTTGAGACGCGCGGCTCAAGGAAAGGCGCCCGCAATGCGTCCTTTATTCATTTTTGAAAGTTGTGCCTTTCAAGACGGCGGAGGAAACCTGGCAACATCAACGTGTTCATCAATCTGTCCGCTTGACAGATACGTATAGACACAGACGCATGTATACAGGAAAGCACCTTTTGGGTTTCACCGTCAAGGGATCCTATAGGAAGAACAAGAAAAGGAAAAGAAAAAAAACTCATTCAAAGTAAACAACAGGTTTTCACTTGATGGACGTTTAATTAAACTCGAAAAGAGAAGCCAGGCGAGGCCAGGCCTGTCGATGAAAGAACAGCTCCAATGGTTTCCTGCAAAGGTGTGGGAAACGGTTTGATCGGTAAAATCTTCGAAGTTAGCCCCGCTTCGAATTAATGAAACATTGAGCCGAAAAAACCTGCACACATCATCAGGTTTTAATGGAAGTGATGCGTTCGGAATGGAGAGACAAATTGAAACTCTAATAGAAATGTAAAACCAATCATTGCCATTGGCATAGTGGTATATACAACTTTAATGAGTATCTTTATATTTATCTTTTGTGCATGAGTTAACACATGCATTGAGTTAACATATGCATTATCTAAGTAAAAAATAAAAATTTAAAAAATGTCAATTGTGCATCTAATTTCTCAGAAAGAATTTCTAATTCGTGGCCGCACTGACATTGGCCACGTATTGAATATTGAATATCCCATCTTGAAGTTTTGTAATCATTTTGACAGTTTTTTCCACGTACAGTCCGCGAGTGGAATGCCCTTCTCTCCTCGGTCCCTCTTTTTACATGCAGTTCATACTTCCCATGTGGACTGGTTATCTGCCGACGAAAATTTGGTTGCAGTCTAGATCCTTTTCCTTGAATTGTTGATACCTAATTTTGCTTTTACTTCATTTTATTGTTTGATTCATTGTTGAGATTTGAAAAAAAAATGGAAAATGGAAAAAAGTTCAAGCTTCAATTTGTGCACAAATTCAATTTGTGCACAAATTGAAGTTTGAACGTTTTTCCATTTTTCGACCGTTTCTCATTTTGGGTGGGACGCTTCCTGATAACCCAAAATGAAAGTTTAAACCCGTGCTGGACGTTATACCCTGCAAAAATAAGGTCCGAATATTCAAAGTGCATAATTTGCGCCAATTTGCAATGCAACTTTTGAATAATAGAGATGATACGAGAGCAACAACGACCCCTGCCTCCGAAAAATAAGGGGATGGAAAAGGATCGGGGGACAGGGACAGAACGGACTGAGACAGAAGTGGACTGAGGCAGAATTGGACAAAGGAGGGAGTTTTGGAGGGAGTTTTTGCATGGGGGTGATAGCTTACACCTGTCCTAACTTAACTTAACCTAACCTGACCTAACCTAACCCGGAGAAGTGAAAAAAATCAGCCTCCAGAAATGCAAAAATTCTGCCTCAGTCCACTTCTGCCTCAGTTCGTTCTGCCCCAGTCACCGCGGTGCCATGGAAAAAGCATAATTTGCATCAACGTTCATGGCAGTTTGTGGGATGAAATGTTCTATATCCAGGGCGATTTTCGAGCATCCGGATTGTTGTAGAAATTCTTAGCCGAGTTTATAAAGTCACAAAAATTGTAAAACACGTTGAGGTGTAAGCATGCCCATTATGCACAATAATAATTTCAGGAGCTGTCGGCAGGTGAGCGTTCAAGAACTCGAAGCCGTGATTGACTTTTAGTTTTAGGCAAGTCGACAGTCGTTCACAACATTACTCTTTTGCTTTACCATTCGGCTTCGTTTCTTCAGTGATTGTGCCATAGTTCTAGTCGACCTATACGAATACCAGCAGGTGCTCTTTTCATGAACCTTTTCCAGACCCGCCACCTGCACAGCCTGTGTAGGTGGCGGTTCGACACCAACCATGGTCGAACATTGAGAAAATTGGGCTAAGAACAATGGAAAAAACAGTGACAATATTGGTGTAATCGACCTTTTTTTTAATTGTCTATTAACTATTGATCTGTGTTTCAGATCCCTTCCCCAACACATTTTGTGAAAGGTATTGATAAATTAAAATTAAATTAAAAATTAAAAATTTCTCGTATCGATGGGAAAATTCCTTGGGGCGGTATACTCGGCCCAAGGAATTTTCCTACCACTGTTATGCTGCCCCTCGATTCTGAAAACGTCTTTCCTTCACAATTTCAAGGGTGAGTTCTTTTTACGGTGGGCTTGTATTGATTTCACTGTACCTGCTAGTATGCATCATCAATACGAGTATTATTATTATTATTATTATTCCGTGCAAACAGCAATTGCCTGTGGCACGTGAGTAGCGAAAGCAATCACTGGGATCGTTCAATATTCTCTTGAATGTAGTCCAGCGCTTGCAGTCGAAATGAGTCGATGTTCTCGACTTCGGCAATGTGCTTGGGAAGAGCATTCCAATGCCGTATTGTGTCCGGAAAAAACGACCCTGAATATGCCTGCGAATGAACAAGCATATGTCTAAAGGAGTGGTCGTTAGAGTGCCTGTTGGAAGTCGCATAGGTTCTTTCTACTTCGTCAGGAAGGCCGATACAGACCTTTCTTAACAAAATTTTCTGGAACATCGCCAAACGGGCCGCTTTTCTTCTACTGGCCAATTGCGGTAACTGAAGCTGGTTGAGCATTTCAGTGACGCTGGATGTCCAATTGTAATCAGAGCAGATAAACCTGGCGGTAATTCTTTGCACTCGTTCCAATTCGCCTGTTTGATTTGCATGTATTGGGTCCCATACAGTCCCCGCGTACTCCATCGACGGACGCACCAACGCCTTGTACGCCATTAGCTTCACATCCTGAGGGCATTTTGCAAGATTTCTCTTAATAAATCCCACGAGGGATAGGCCTTTATTTGCAACATTGTGAACATGCTTGGACCAACTCAGGTCGCCACTGAGTGTGACACCGAGATATTTGTAGTCATGATTGTCGCTAAGTATGTGGTTATCCAGCGTGTAAGCATGATGGAATATGCTCATGTTTCGGCAAAAGGTCACCTTCACACACTTATCGATATTGAATTCCATCTGCCACTTGGTAGCCCAGGCGGATGCGGCGTCAAGATCAGCCTGAAGGAGATGACAGTCCCCGTCTCCGTTTATTATTCGATAAATGACGCAATCGTCTGCAAACAGCCTTACTTCAGACTCAAGCCGGGAGGGAAGATCATATATAAAGCAAAAAAAGCAGCGGGCCAGCACTGTCCCCTGGGGAACACCTGACGAGACAGGTCGTGAATCAGATGTCTTCCCATCAATTACAACCACCTGCGATCTGCCCGCCAAGTAGTTACCTATCCAGCGCACACAATTCTCATCAATTTTGTAACTTTGAAGCTTTTTTAGGAGCCTTACGTGCGGAACTCTATCAAAAGCTCTCCTGAAATCCAGGAACACGGCATCAACTTGTTTTCTCTTATCAGCTGCTGAGGAAAGAAGATTGAAGAATTCAAGCAACTGAGTTTCGCAGGACAGGCCGCTTCTAAAACCATGCTGCGAATCGTAAAGCAGGCCGTTTGTGTTCAGATGAGCGAAAATATTCGTAAACAAAATGTGTTCGAATATCTTGCATGCGATACATGTCAAGGATATTGGCCGATAATTGGACGGTTCTACAATTGGACCTGCTTTTGGGATCGGAGTTACCCGTGCACATCGCCAGTCCGATGGAACCATGCCCGTTTCAAGGGATTTCTGGTAGATTAATCTTAGATATGGTGCAATTTCGGCAGCCAGGGTTTTAAGGATGTGTCCAGGCAAATTGTCTGGACCGAGTATATCTCGTAGTCGGAGAAGGAATAAAGACCAATTCATCGCAGGCCATTGATCTTTTGATTGCGAAACCAAACACTCTTCAAGGAAATATTCTCCTTCTGCCGTGGACAGAATTTAAATCCCAGTGAAAAATAGATGTTATGCAAAATGAACAATTTGCTACAACGTGCATTGCAGCTTTAAAAATTTCAGGGGTGAAAAGCGAGTAATTTGACCCCTGCAAAAAATAAACGATATGCAAAATACACAATTTGCACCAATGTGTATTGCAGCTTTTGAACTGAAGGGGCAAAAAAGACTTTTGCCGTGTTTCTCATGTCGTGAACTCTTGCGAAAACGAAAGAGATGCGTAATTGCACAATTTGCGGCGTGCATTGCGGGCATTTGAATTGAGGGGGCAAATAGAGTGAAAGAAAACCCTATGCGTATAAAACGAAGGGCATGCAATTTGCCAATTCTTCGCAATTGTGCATTGCTGGTTTTAAAT
>JASGXE010011859.1:0-13951 GCA_030068105.1 Sinentomon sp. SZTP_YWyxl
TTCCTCCACTGAGCAGGGGGAGGGGGCAGAGAAGTTAAAAAATAAATATGCCAAGGATTTGAATTTTTTATTTTGTTTTGGAAAGGTCATAAAGGGTGAGGACATTTTTCAGATGCTTTGCTTCTAAGTGTTCCGCTTTCTCATCCCCTTCTCCCCTGCAAAGAAAAAAAATTCTTTTCATAAAGCATAAAGTGGTGACGGAGGTTCCTATTTTACCTCTCAGAACTCAACTTCACAATCACTTTGTCAAGTTTTAAGTTAAGTTTGCATCCTCCGATGGATTTATTTTGACTTGATACTCTTTCACTTTGCATTTTTTTATTTTTTTTTGTTCCCCTCTTTTTTCCAATTCTCTTTTTTGTGAGCAATGACTATTTTGTCCCAATCTCAGGTGATCTCTTATTTCTCTCCCTTCCTGCTTGATACACTTCTGCCATCTCTCGTATGTCACTTACTTTTGACTCTTGAAGACAGAAGCTCTCCTGGTGATCCAAAATACAGCATATTTGAACTTGGCCCCTGCTCTCTCCTCTTGAATCAAAAATTTATGAAAGTTAATGCCATGTCAGTGCTGCTTTCTGTGAGAATGTCAAATTCTGTAAATATTCTTGTTGAGCTGATACCTAAACCTCAGTTTGGCATTGAATTTTTCAGAACCCACTTGGAACACCGAAGAAAAAGGCAGTTGACAGAGGGAAAACCAGAATATGTGAAAAATTTGACAGCTCCCACTCATTTTGTTTTCACACACCATTGAGATATGACCCCCCCTCTTTAAAGAATAATATTGTTTGACATTCCTTCGGCTTCCTTTCCTGTGAATAATTATAAATAGCTCCAGCTATTGGTGAACTTGCGTCTCTCAAACGCCCTTGCTGAGGTTTGTGGCCCCCATTTTGAAGATGCTACTGCAACTGCTTGCTGTTTTAGTTTCAGAGCTGTCTTTGAAATGAGTCTGCACATGCTCACAGAACAGACAGGCGTGATGTTTCTTGAAATACACCTAACTACCTACCTGCCTATACCTACGTACCTACCTACCTAACTACCTACCTACCTACCTATCCACCCACCTACCTACCCACCTACTAAACCACCCCACCCACCTACCCCCCACCTAAACCTAAACCCCATCCTACCGTTTGTTGGATGAGCATCCGAAGGTCACTCTTTGAAACAAAATCAATTGGAACAAATTAATGAGTGTTAAATCATCACTAAATTTAAATTTAACCATTAAACGTGATGGATGGGCCATGGCTTAGCTGCAGGAAGGGGTTGGGGGAAGGGGGATTGGTGGAACCAAAGCAAATGCAAATAATTCAGTTTTTTTTCATCTTTTGAACAAATTGGAAAAAAACAGCAATGAGGCAGGCATGCAACATCTGGAAAGTTTTGAAAATTATTTTCAAAAATATGGATAGATACAACACTGGCCTTGCAAAAAAAAAAAAAAATCCAAAGATGGCAGTCAGCACAGGACATGATGGTTAAGAGGACAGCACTGTCACCAAGCATGAAGGGACATAATTTTGTTTTGGAATAATAATTGTTAGGTCAAAGGTGGGGGTTTTCATGTTCGTTATGCAGTTTTGGATTTTTTAAACGATTCATTGCTGTCACCGGTCTTGGTGATGGACCAATGATGGTTAAGTCTTGGATTGGAAATGATATTCGTGAGTAGGCTAATTAAAGTTGTTTTTAACTATGAGAAATTGCATGACAAATGATGACAAAAATCTTGATTGTTTTCATCTTTCTCATGTGCCCATGCCTCTTCATGATTAGATTTGGTATATCTATCTACTCCACTTGCTGGTCCTGAGAAATGGAAAAGATTTGGAAATGAGTTTGGTAGTTCTGAAATTGTCTGAACTTTTTCCAGAAGACAAGTTTGTGGTTCATATCGCTGTCTCAGTTTGATTGTTTTTTTTTCTTCGTTTGTCATCATTTTGCCATTGGGTACTCTCAACCATAGCTTCAAACACATTTCCTGTGGGCCAGGTACCTACCTAGTTTTGAACATTTGTGGAGATATTTGCCTATTTTCTTGTGGAGTAGGCCTACCTACTGTAGGTATGACTAATTGGCCTTACACTCACAAGTAGGTTGGTATTTGCTGTTGATAGGTACTCACAGTTGCAGGAAAAGGAATTACCCACCAATTGCAGAATAATTGAAATGGAGAATGTTATGGCCACTCTATTTTGTTGAGCTCTGTTGTTGTCTTGTGTGCGTGTAGGTAGGTATGTAATTATGGGATTTTTTATCTCTGTGGTTTGATTGTTTTGTTTTGTTCTGCCTGTGGTGTTCTTTTCTCTTCTCAATAATTTTGGCTTGCATCTGAATCTGGTCATGCCTTTTCTTCTCATGTTTTTCAGAAACAGTTTCTTTCAATCATGCTTGAAATTGGGGTGGCAGTGGCAGTTGCTGTCCTGCATTGCAACCAACGATGCATGGGTTGGTTGCAATAGTGAGTTGTTGGGGAGTGTACCTATTGACAGCAGTGGTCATATTCTGGAGCCCACTGAAGGGGATCTGCTGGAATTTTAATTGACTCTGCTGCTGCTCCTTGTAACTCCACGGGTGCTGGAGCCCGCTCAACACCCCGTTGAGGGAAATGCCATGGGCCGCTGCCATGCCCCTGACGTGACGTGGCTGGCACCTGTGCTCTAGATGACGCACTTCACCAATGGAAGTTACCGTAGTTGCTGAAAGATTTCCTCTTTACCAATATTTATTTAACAATTTGTCCACCACATGGTGCACAGGAGCATATGTCTCACCTGTCTAAAGCATTGGAAAGATTTTGGGAGGGGTGGGTGGACTGTGGTGGGCCGGCCTGTGAAGCAAGACTTCACTCCGGCCTTTTGCCCCAATTGTCGACTGTTGTGTGCTCATCTCTTGCTCTTGATAGTTGATCAGTGTGTCAAAGGTTGTATTCCACAATCCAAACATGTGCAGTGGATCTGGCATTGGA
The DNA here is from genome assembly GCA_030068105.1 of Sinentomon sp. SZTP_YWyxl. NCBI lineage: Eukaryota > Metazoa > Arthropoda > Protura > Sinentomata > Sinentomidae > Sinentomon > Sinentomon sp. SZTP_YWyxl. The sequence goes on from JASGXE010011859.1 coordinate 2,981, forward strand.
AAGATTAAAGATACTTGAATCCAGCTCTTGACTTCTGTTCAGATGGGAAAGGAAGAAAGGAAACAAAACAAAATGTCCTCTCGCCCTCTCAGGGATCAATCAGGTTCATTAATGATGTCCTGTTCCTGCCCATGCTTCGTGGTTTGCAAAATTGTTTGTTTTTGCAAAATTGTTTGTTGTCGGATTAAAATTTCTGACCAATAGGATATTTTATAAAATTTACCTAGTTGTGATGAACCCAAGGGATGTGATGTCACTAACCGAGACACTAAAAATTACTTGGGCATGTCAACTAAATCAACCGTTAGGAAAGGGAGGTGGAGTGGACCTGTCCCTATCATTCAGAAATTGAGATTTGGAATTTTGATTTGAAAATTTTTATTTTCAGAGTTTTCTCCGTAAGTTTTCATTGTAGATAGAATCTTGAAAATAATCACCATTATTGTGTGTAAATTTCATGACTGAACTAGTGACAGACTCATATTTTGCATTCTGAAAATGCTTTTGGGGTTGCGACGGAAGCATTTTTGCCAAAAGAAGCTGCATTTAGTGGCACTTTTCTGGTACAGTCCAGTTGAGAGGTAGAAAATGCAAAAAAATCATGGCAAGAAAATTAGAAAATGACATCTGTCACTTTTTTTTCCCTTGACGCTTCTTTCATCTTTCATCTTCATGCAAACATTTTATCGTGATTGGATACTGTATGCACCTCCAGTACTGATTCCCAATTCGCATACACACATTTTTAGATATTTTTTCCAAGAGCTTTAGGAAAATGGCTTTTTCCAGGCATGATGCATGCGGAACTGTCTACTGTCTAGCTTTGTGCAAAAGTTCATACCTATATCTTAGTCCCAAAAAGCCAATATTAGTTTCAATCAAGGTGTTTGTTTGCAGGTAAAAATAAAATAGTGTGAGAATTCACCCCTTAAAAGTGTGAGAATGCCATGGTGCAGTTTTCTTGGATCATATTCTCGTACTCTCAGAGAGAAAGATGAGCAAAAAGTGGACATGGTTGGTGTCAGTTTTCAGTCAAACCTCTGCCATTTGGGAACTACTTACCCCTGTATTTGAAAAATATGACATTTTTGCTGAATCTGGGTTTTCACATGGTTTTCTGCTTGCACATTTCCTGAATCCAATGGTGAAAACCACTCTTTAATATCTTGTCTGGTTCAAAAGTTATGGACCAAGGTGTGATCACTGTACGTCAAATGATTGGGGATTTTCATTATCTTGAAAATTGTTTCTTGCTAACAATTATTATGTTGTTTACCACAAATTTAATGAGTTTTTTAGTTGTCTCATGCAAGCAGAATTGCTGCAGCATTTACATTTTGTGAGCTAAAGAGGTGAAATTTTGAACTCTGATGTACTGAAACCATGTTGGAGGTGCTGACAGAGCTGGATTGCCTTTCTTTTGACTTTTGAGACTTTTGTCCTGATTTGTTGGAATGTTTGTCTGTTGCATGTTGGCTGTCAGTAACGGCAGCTCAACAACAAAGACATTGTATTTGGAAAAGCAGATGGAATATTTTGTATGCACATTTCTGTGATGCTTCCAAACATGTTCACCAAAAATCATCTCAATGATTGAGAAATGCGGAATTTGAATTTTTTTCTTCTAACTCCCCCCAATATGCAGGTACTGCTTGAGGGGGGTGGGGGCATATATATCTATTTCTTCCTCTGTGCTCTCTATTCAGCACATTGTGTATGCATGTCTTTCAAAAAATTACAAAGCCAAATAATTGAGAGTTCTTTGTCAGTGGTCGCACGGCAGAGTAGAGCATGGGAAATTTGGCCATCTGAGCCAATTTGAAGTGAGGGCCAGGAGGTGTCGGGATGCTAAATGTGGTTGCCGATATTAGCATGCTTATGCCATCCAAATTCAGCATTCCGCACTTGTTGGTTGAGATCTAACAAATACTGCGGCATGAACTATGATCCGACCTCACTTTATTCTGCAGTGGTGGCACAGGAACACAATTTATGCTGCAATTTTCATTGGACCTCAACCAAATCTCTGCGGGGTCAGAATCATTTTTATTGTGACATGATTTTTTTACCTGTTAGGTATCCTATCCAATGGCAGGGTAGGTACCCCATAGCACAGGACCATTGGGCCTGCAACCATGCCCATGTCTGCTGTATATGCATATGCACGTAATATTGTAATTCATACACTCTCGTTAGTTCATTATGAACGAAAGTAGGTATGTATGAATGACAATATTTTGTTCTGTGGATCTCCTGGAAGGTGTTGATTAACCAATGAACCCAGAAATACCTACCTACCATGCCAGGAGGCAATTTGGAAGACAGAGAAGAAGACACTTCTCATAAATTTGTTATGCTCTGTTGCTATGCAAATAATAATTATAAAAGACCCCATCCATAAAGATCAGTTTTGAAGAAAGCTTTTCTGTTTTCTTTTTTTCTTTTTTTCTTCTGTTCTTTTGAGCAGTTTGAATACGAACAATTCCTTTCATTTGGCCAGAAGTTTAGTTGTGCACAGCCTTCCCACTTCTTGTAGTTTGGTTTGGTTTGGTTTGATTTGGGTTGAGTGAGCTGTCTCTATCTATCATCATTCTTTTTCCATTCCTCTTTTTGTTTTTCCATTTATTGATTTTGTCATATCTGTCATATGAATTAAAGTGCTGTCACCTAGTCAATTTTTAAGTCAACCAAAAAAAAACCGTTGCCCTTTGGATTATAACATAACAATTATGTTTGGAGTACATTTATTTGAGGAAATTGTTTCCACTTTTGATAAAAAAAAAAAACTATCGATGAATGAATGAATGAATTGTCAATAAATAATTCTGTATTGTTTAGTCATTTTGTCATCCATCTAAGTCATGCTGCCACCTTTATTTTATTTGAATATTTTTTTGATAGTTCATCTTCTGTGTCATCATCAGTCATCCATGTCATTAGTGTTTCTTGAACTGTGTACATATTATGTATGTGTTTGTGTAGAGAGGCATCAGTTTGGTGATGCACGGACGGAAGGACAAAACGGCCATCGAGTGGTGCATCCTCGTTGTAGGTATGGTAGTGAAACCTTCTTGATAATTTTTTTCTTCTTCTAAAATCTCTAAATGGTGATTTGCAGTGGGCAGCAGGTGATGATTTTTTTACATTTTCCTTTTCTTCTTTTGCATCTCCATACCAAGTTCCTTTCAGAGCCTTTTTTAGTTTTCAGAGCCTTTTTGGTCTATTGACTACTCTCAAGAAGAAATGATTCAGTAATGCTCTTTCATCAAAATGTGGTCCCGAGAATGATCGATTCTCTGACCCATTACCATTCCCATTCTTGGAAGAAACTTGTTCCCAATCTAGGCACATTAGGTGCTGAATTTTCAGTACCTGAACATTCAGTACCTTGTGTGAAAACACACAAGGTACTGAATCAAGAAAAGAGAGAGTGGTTTTTTACCAGGAAACTTTTCCCTGTCCTGTTTCTATTTTTTCTATTTTTAACTTCCAAGAAATATGTGCTGGCTTGCTTTGTCCTGGACTCCAGAGCTCAGCAACATAATGATAATTGTGATCCAATCGCTCCAACCGGTTCAGGTTAACCAGATCTAACGGGATCCTGAACCTTGGAAGCTACAAAACGTTTATCAACTAGGATCCTGATCCTAGGATCGTAGTTAAACCGGTTCACTTGAACCGGTTGTATTACAAAGTAAAGACTATGTAAAAATGGGGTCATTTATACGGGGGGACAATTGTATGACAGCAGGGAAACATTCTCAGAAAACAGCAGTACCCTTAGCTGTGCAATTGAAGCGCTAAATAGGATAAGGGCTTATCCCACAATTTTGCATTTTCACGTTTTTTGTATTTTCTGGTATTTTGGATGAGGGTATTATTTCTTTTTTTTTTATTTTATTTTATTTTATTTTTTTCATTGTCTCCTTCATTGTTGATATGATTGAAAAAAACTGACTTGTCTCAAAACAGAAATTTTGGGGTTAAGCCCTTATCCTATTTAGCCCTTCAATTATGTTCCCCCTTTGGCACCAGCATATGGCACAGGGTGTGCCTTATTTCTCTGGGGGTGGGTAGTCAGTTGGGATAGGTTAGGCACTTTGATTTAGTTAAGTTAGGTAAGGTTCTGTTAGGTCGTTAGGTTAGGGTAGGTTAGTTTAGGTCAGGTTAGGGTTCTCTGTGCAGTGTACAACCTCGACTTAATCTATTCCAATCTGACCAGATCTCCCTGCGCGACTTTAAAGCGACTAAACCCCATTATTTGCTCAGCTAGCAATTACAGATACAGAGTAAGAAAAAATAATGCAGGCAGTAGAGCAACGAAAATGCAAAAGAAAACCATTTTGAGGAGTACACAATTGCACGACTGAAACAGCACACCCTGTATCGTCTGCAGAAGCCAAAAGGGGGACGCAATTGCACGGCTAAGAGTACTGCTTTTTTCTGAAAATTATTCTGTTTCAGCATAATTGTCCCCCCCCCTTATAAACGACATAACCCTAAAAAATTTCAAAATGTAGAACTTTGTCTGCACCAGATTTTCTGCTGGTGCATGTACCTGTATCTGCAATGCAGGTCCTCACTGCTCAGTCTTGGTTTGGTACAAACCAACAGTCAGGTGGGTGCTTTAAAATATACAGGGTGTCCTGAAAATATTTCATCAAAATTCCAGGAGATGTTCCTGATGGCAAAACAAATCGAAATTAACCAGTAAAAATTTTGACCTGGGCCACCATTTCCATGTTATACCCCCAAAAGTCCCCCAAAATGGACCCATTTGGGGTATTCATGGGGGAGGTAAGATTTCATCACAGAACTGTCAACTTTTCAGAACAGGTTCTACGTATCGAGTAAAACATAAAATATTCAGTGACAAAATAACCTACGAGCCCCCATTTTCAGGCAGTGCCCCCCCCCCAAAAATCCAAAAATTCCAATTTGTGGTGGTCTTATTTTAACTGAGATATAAAGATGGTGCGTTGCTGCAGAAAACCCATTTTTGAGGAGAGATTCCCAAAAGTAATCTGAACAAAAAATGTTCAGTGAGAAAAGTTGCTCAGACCACCCATTTCCACCCAATAGCCACCCAAAGACCGGTACAGTCTCTTTTTCGTGGTAATCATGGCAACCCCGACGATTGCTATGGCAATCCACAAGGTCACAATTTTTACCACGAAAAAGAGACTCTTTTCACCAGTTTTTGGGTGGCTATTGCGTGGAAATGGGGGGCCTGAGCAACTTTTCTCACGGAACATTTTTTGTTCAACGTACTTTTCTGAATCCCTAGTCGAAAAATGGCTTTTATGCGGCGACCCACTCTTATCTCAGTTAAAACAAGACCACCACAAATTGGTCTTTTTTGGATTTGGGGGGGGGGTACTGCATGAAAATGGGGCCTCAAAGGTTATTTTGTCAATGAATTTTTTACTCGATACGTAGAACCTGTTCTGAAAAGTTGGCAGTTCTACGATGAAATCTTACCTCCCTCATGAATACCCCAAATGGGTCCATTTTGGGGGTACACGTGGAAATGGTGGCCAGGTCAAAATTTTTTGCTGATTAATTTTAATTGGTTTTGCCATCAGGAACTTCTCCACGAATTTTGGCGAAATGTTTCCGGGACACCCTGTATATTGACCTTGGACTTCGTTTCAAATTGTCTATTTTTTGAAAAGTGGGTGGAGCCACAGATTCCAAATCTTGGCTGGAAGCCCCTCCCACAACAGAGGCCAGAAACGTTTCCCAACATATAAAAAGGGGACAGCTGGGGGCAGTTTCTGTCATTCTGTTTCCAGATGCAAAGTTGGACAGGTGATGCAGTGTGGCACCACTTTGTTGGCACTTGTTTCAATGGATGAGGTTCTTAATTAAGGAAAAGTTTATGAGGCTTTGAAATGAAGCCGTGTCTATTGTGCGTGCATGCCATGGTTGCAAGAGAAGAGTTAATTTCCCTCTATTTTTTTGTCTCCAACCCACCCAGTGACATCATGCACCATCATTCTATTCTATTCTATTCCATCCTATTCTATTCTATTCTATTCTATCGAATGATGGATGGATGGATGTATGTATGCCACTGCTCATGATGCTGAAAGCATTGTGAATTATGAATTGAATTGTATTGAATTACACCAGCAGCATTGCATTCTTGTAATTGTTTGTTCTTATCATGATGTAACAAAATATTTTGTGGAACACACTGACATATTACCTACATATGCCTATAAAAATATGTATTTTTATTTTAATAAAACACAGGTTGAAAGAATTTGCTGATGTACCAGACATGTAGATTGATAGGCTTTTTTGCTCTAACAGTGTTTGCTTTGCGTTGGTGATGCTCTGCCGGTGCAGGTACCTACCTAATCACATGTTCACCTGCTCTGTGCTAATGTTGGCAGCCAGCTTACAACACAGCACAACACAACACAAGACTTTCTTATATTGTGAGTTGTTGTGAGTGATTGTGATTGATTTGGTTTCATTTCATTTCATTTCATTTCTACATTCACAATTAATTGGGATGGTGGTATGCTGCCTCTGCCTGATGTGATGTGTCATCGATTGATCTTCGAACGTGTTGTTGTTGTTTGCTGGTAAGTGACCATTGACTTTCTCTTTCTCTTTTTCTTTCCTCTCATTCTGAAACATAGTTTATCACTGTTCTGTTGTTATTAGGTATCGTCCCTGCATTCATCACATTCGCTGAATGCCAATTTTTAAATTTCCCCAGCCAAGAAACCATGCATTATTTTGACTTCTAATTGCAAATTGTGTGAAATTTGTGCACAATTTACGGAAGTTTGAACCATGTGAGTTTTGACAAAGAGACACTCAATCTAACAATGAGGTTGCTTAGGGTTAGATTTCATTATGCCATGCTTATCTATAAAGTTTTAGCCTCTCAAGAGCCACCCTATCTATATCAGAAGTTTCAGAATAGTGCATGTCCATCACCACAGCACTCGGAATAGAAACAATTTTGCAATCCCCAAGCACAGGACTTCAATGTTTGAGGGCTCTTTCTCATATCTTGCACCAAAAATCTGGAATGCAATCCCTCTAAATATCCGTAACTCTGTGAATTTGTTAGAATTTAAGCGAAAGCTTGAAACCTTTTTATCTTTGCAACCTGATGCCACTGAAATGTTTTGATTGTTTGATGTCAACATGTTGTTATGCACACTGCTTCTGCTTCTGCTTCTGATGCTGCTTCCAGGTTCTTTGAAAAAAATTATGACATAATTTCATGATTGCAACCCTTATGCTATTCCACTTCAAGGCAAAGGCAGGCAAAAACACAATGCACAAACTTCACGAGTTCGTTCAACTGGTCCAATAACTGCCACTGAAACGATACGAAACCAAAAATGAAATACTGTTAGGCTTTGCTACAGTCAAAAAGACAATATCTGCCATGCTCACATCAAACGGCCTTGGCTCACCTTACCTCACCTCCACCAATCCCATTTGGAATAGTTGAATCCAATCGAATCAATCCGAACCCCATCTTTGCCTGTCTGCCTGCAAACGAATAACCACAGATTCAACCGTCTTCTCTTAGAAACAAAACAAAATGCTTTTCTTTGAACCTCATTCATTGACTTGGAACAAGGATTGGCCGTTTAAAACAAATTGTTTTGTGTATTTTAATTTCATTCATTTCCTTTTGTAAAAAAAGTGGATTTGTGTTTTGATTGAAGGTCCAGACCCAGAGTGTTTGAAAGGGTAAACTTAGGCCTTGCTTAATTCAGGTAGGCACCTAAGTGAGAACACTAAACTTTTCCAGTTTACGGCTTTTGTCAGTGTGCCCATTTCTATTTATTTATTGAGGTTCTAGTTGTTGTTCTTGAGGCCTTTCACTTTTTTGAAGTTGATGTGCTGTGCGATAACATCCATCCCAGTTGATCACTTATCACCAGTACAGATTGCAGAACAGCCTTTTTTAAAATGAACCAGAAAAATGTCACTTGTGGTGGCAGGCAGTTTATGCAATGGAGCTTTGGAAAGTCAAAGACAATCACAGAGGCTTAACAGGTTTCAATTCCCAGTTCCTCATTTTGTGACCAATTATTATTTACGAGCAGTGAGCACCAATCAGGTTGTATGGGGTTTTGGGATTGGAGGCACCTACCTATCTTTTAGCAGAACAGTGTGAAAATTTTTGATTTCCTTTGAAGTTCAATGTCCTTATCATATACCTACCTACCTACAAAAAAAATATCCTCTGCCAGCATGGTCTAGTCTAGGTAATTGTGCTTGAGGACGTGGGGACGTGGGGTAATTGGATATTGCTGTTATGGATATGCCAAAGTCCCTTGCTTGCTGGGAGAAAGGGAACCTTTAAGAGCCCAAGGAAATGACGCTCCTTCTCCCACTCTTTCTTCAAATCATTGTTCAGATTCTTGAAGAGTGAAGGTGTGTAGTGGAAGGTAATGACCTTAGTTAGCTTGTGCATGACTTCGGGGAAGTGTTTGAATTACCAACTGTTTTAAATTGCAAAATTTTGGCAACATTGTCCATTTTCTGCAACTGGAAACTCCATACGGTACCTTGCGATAAAAACCCTTACGGAAAAGATCATGATTTTTCGACGGAAAATCCTTGAGGTTTTGGAGCCATGACTATCATGGTTTATCCATGCTTTTTCTACAGAACATCCCTGCCATTACCATGCTTTTTCTATGGATCATGTGAGCCCTATGGAAAAAGCATGGAAATGGCAAGGATGTTTCATGGAAAAAGCATGGCTCCAAAACCTCAAGGATTTTCCATGGAAAAATCATGATCTTTTCCGTAAGGGAAGATTCATGCTTAAGAAATTTAATTTCAGCACATCCACATCCACATGCACCACGAATGGGAACATTGCATCAAGAAAGATTGCATTGCAAATGACTTGTAAAACAACTTACAGCCAAATCTGTTTATTCGTTGAAAAGTGTGATAATGCAACATTTCACTCCCGCTTGTGGAGCTTCTTCAGTCAACAATTTGCCAGAAGAATAATTCACATTCCTGCACATTTCAACAAATGAACGGATGTGGCTGTTAGTTAGTTAGTTGTTTTACAAGCATTATTCATTGTGTTTCCTGAAGAAATTTCCTAATGAGCATCACAAAAACTTTTTCCTCGAATGTCCACAATCAACCAATCGCCAACTTTGACTGTAAAGTGTGTTTTTAGGTGATATGGTGGGAGACATGTACACATGTCTGAATGAAATTCAATTTATGTTCATAAAGTTTGAGATTTTTCAATTTTATTTGGCAAATCGATGGCCACTGGCCAGGTCAGCTTTCGGACAGGATCCAATTTCAGAAATGGCTAAAAACAAGCCGCTCTCCAGAAAAGTTGAAATTCATTCTTGCAGGGCCCAGCAAAGTTTACATGGTAAAACCCCCAAAAAGGGATGTATGTACAACAACTTGTCATACACTTACAAGAATTGGTAAGTGTATGATTGATGGAGCTTTATTTTATCGAAATGCTGGACTTCAAAAAAGCTTGGATCCAATTTCACTGAATTTGACCGGAAATTTGGCACAACATTGTTCTCAAAAGTTGCGGCATGCATCACAAAGTACATTTCTCGGAAAAGCACCCAACGCCAGCTGTCAATCATCCCTTGGCGGCTCGTTGGTTAGCAGTGGAAAACAAAAGAAAAATAATTCAATCACGATTTTCATTTTCTCGAGTTTGCATTTGATTGTTTTCTCTTTTTGTCTCAGAATTCAGAAACATGTGTTCATCTTTTTTTTTCTTTGTGATTTTTTTCTTTGTGATCAGCCATCTCCACCTTCGCCTTTGATGCGCAGACAATGGTTTTTCCCCTTTGACAGCATTTTTTCAAATGTCATCATTTTTAATGGAATTATTTGTACTGTTGGTTTCCATGACAGCACGACCATATCATGCCCGGAAATGTGTATATGATGATTGCAAAGTCATTGTAAGACATGCGCATTGCTCATGAGTTGTTCCAATATCAGATCTAAACTACGGTGAGCCAAGAAAATGAAACAGAAGACTGGAACATGTGTACATGGTTCCCCCCACTTTTTTAGACAAAACATACCCCCACTTGAGGGTTGTTTTATTGTTATTTATTTGTTTTATTTATTTGATGCTGGACGGACACTTCTTCCCATAACCTCATCATGCCTTCTGCGATTTTCAGAACCATTCATTTTTTATTATTTTTTGTTTATTATTCCACTTCCTTCCTCTCCTTATACAGGGTGTCCCGTAAATAAACCACCGAAATTTCAGAATAGATTCCCCACGACTATACAAATCGAAATTAAACAGTGGAAAAAAGTGATCCGACCCCCCACTACTGAGTTATGCCCCCAAAACCCCCCAAAATGGACCCTTTTGGTGTATTCATGGGGGAGGATAGATTTCATCGTAGAGCAGTCAAATTTTCAGAACAGATACTATGGAACAAGGAAAACAAACAATGTTCAGTGACAAAATACGCTCCGAGCCCCCATTTCCACGCCGTGGGCCCCCAAAAATCCAAAAAAGCCCGATTTGGGATTGCTTTTGGGCAACTGAGATATGGAGATTGTGGGTCGTCGCATAAAAGCCATTTTCCGCAGGCAGATTCCCAAAGATACACGGAACAAAAAATGATCAGTGGAAAAAAGTCCCACGACCCTCCATTTCCACGCAGTAGCCACTTAAAAACCTTAAAAACCGCTAAAAAGCTTCTCGTTCCCAGGGGGGTTATGTGTGTTACCATGGTAATATTGTGTGTTACCATGGACACTCGAAACTCCCTGGGAACAAGAAGTTTTTTAACGGATTTTGAGTGGCTATTGCGTGGAAATGGAGGGTCGCGGGGCTTTTTTCCACTGAACATTTTTTGTTCCGTATATATTTGGGAATCTGCCTGCGGAAAATGGCTTTTATGCGACAACCCACAATCTCCATATCTCAGTTTCCCCAAAACAACCCCAAACTGG
>JASGXE010011860.1:0-27800 GCA_030068105.1 Sinentomon sp. SZTP_YWyxl
GCATTTTGGACTATTTGGAGGAGTCAATGATACCTGATTTCTACTCAGCGGATGCTTTTAAAAACTGGAACCGCAGAAAAGATATCGGAAGAGAGGAGAATTTGTTTTGGGCAGCGTGTCCATTCTTGACAGTCTGTTATGTGTTTTTCTTACCTGAGCTCCGACCATCCCTTTCCTCAGCCGAAGCAAATCGGTGTGAGACCATTTGCTTTTTGTCCAAGGTTCCACGTACCTAAGGTCGGCGGAGAAATTGAAACTCCGAATTTTGTTGTGAAGAAATTTACGAATGTTGTGGGGAAGGTCGTTGTGCCTGCAAGAAAAAGAATAAATAAAAAATATCTGAAAAGGAAATGACAAGTGTATCTGGGCCCATAATTTTAAGCATATTTCTCAAATGTTGCTAAACCTAGCTTTATTTTGTACTTTTTTTATCAACTGATCAATTGACTAAGTTGCTCAATTGTTTTTTTCATTACGTCCCACCATGGTAATATTGTGCGTTACCATGGTAACACTCGTAACCCTCTGAGAAGGAGAAGTTTTTAGCGTTTTTTTTTAGTGTCTTCTGCGTGGAAATGGCGAGTCGTTGGACTTTTTTCTACTGAACATTGTTTGTTCCGTATACCTTTGGGAATCTACTTTAGAAAAATGGCATTTATGCAACGACCCTCAATCCCCATATCTCAGTTTCCCCAAAACAGCCCCAAATTGGGCTTTTTTGGTTTTTGGGAGGGTCACTGGGTGGAATTGGAGGCTCGGACGGTTATTCGTCACTGAACATTTTTTGTTTTCCTTGTTCCATAAAACCTGCCTTGAAAATTTGACAGTTCTACGATGAACTCTTCCCCCCTCCACGAATACCACAAAAGGGTTTATTTTGGGTAGTTTTGGGGGCATAACTCAGTAATGGGGAGTCGGATCACTTTTTTCCACTGATTAAGTTCGATTTGTACGGTCCTGGGGAATCTTTTCTGATATTTCGGTGGGTGATTTACGGGACACCCTGCATATATGCTTGGTTGGTTAGTTGCATTTTTGCGCATTTCGAAAAATTTGGAGCTTCCAGGGTCCAGTCGGTTGTTACATGAAGTAAGATGAAACGATACAAACGCGCAGTAAAATAATGGCTAAAAACTGTTCCTCATTACATTACCACATCTGTGTTCGCCGCCGGCCAAGAATGAGAATTATTCCTTTTGACCATAAGCATGGACGGACAATCTCATAATTTCCAAAACACTGCCTTCTTTTGGCGACTAATGAATGGAATATTTAAACTCGTCCAGTGGATGCAAATTGGATGCGAGAACTTTCCAACAAAGTGACCATGTAGTCTGCAGACTCCATCTGGTACCAACTCGGCCCACTTTCATTTTCAAATTGTTTGATAATTTCGTGCAATAATACGACCAGTGACATCGAGAGAGGCCCAAAAGCTGAAATTAACCGCAGCGGAAAACGAGGGAGGTCGAATTGTAAGCAGTTTGCGCGCCCCTCTGCGGTGGTCAGCCGCTACGCTTAAGCTGCGATCACATTGTCCTGTTGTCACGCATGCGGACTCCGGGAATCTTGCAGCACTGTTCCGGACTTCACACCCTGAGTACATTTTCGCAGAAGACTTCGCCATTTGTTTTGCATTCACAGGTGTCGATTGCCGTCCCAGCACCTGCATGCAGGTGCGAACCATATTTTAAATGCGCGATATGCTTGCCGATTTACAAAAGGAAGAAGGGGTCAATTGCTCGACATTTGCCTTTTATTTCCTCTCAATGTCAAAATGGGTTTGACCCCAGTTGTAAAATCAATGAAAGAATAATGTACCCATCAATTAATGCCAATATGTTCGTTGATGGGGAAATCACTTCTATACAAATGGACAATGTGGTCATCATGCATGGGCATCTGCATGTTGGTTTGTAGGAACGATAGTTTTTATGTCACTATGCATTTGTCTCAATAACAACAACGATGTGCTCCGAAACCGATGATTTTAGTCTCCATTTATAGGTACGTAATTGTGTCTGTGACAATACACCTTTCTCTATATGTTTTGTGATTAACTTTAACTTTAACTCTAATTTTAACTTAACTTTCTAACTTTCTAACTTTCTAACTTTCTAACTTTCTAACTTTCTACTTTAACAACACCAATTTTAACTTTAACTCTATTTCTAATTTTAACTCTAACTTTAACTTTAACTCTAATTTTATATGGACCTTGATTGATTGGCACTTTTCCATTCAATTGAACAGCAATACTTTGATTTCTATGCTGAAGCGTCAGTTTTCGACCACTCCACCATTATTTCAACAATTCTGGTTTCCCCCCAGGCCAGCTGCAGAGCATTCTGAGTTTATAAGTACATGATGTTGCAAAAAACCTATTACATATACAGGGGGAATGGGAGATGATGATTTCCATTTGCAAAATACCTGTTATACATCCTACACTTGGCTTATATGGGACAACAAACCAAACAAAAATCATTATGTGATTGACGTGATAATGACAGCATAATGATTCTTGTTTGGTTTATTGTCCCATCTAAGCCAATATGTGTTACAAGTATTTTTCAAAAGGAAATCACCTTCTTCCATTACGTCTCCATATGTGTAACAATTATTTTGCAAATGGAAATCATCATCTCCCATTCACCCTGTATATGTAACAGGTTTCTTGCAACGTACTGTAAAGCGGCGGCGGAATTAATGTACTCATACATGTAAAAAATTGCAACCGTTCAGATTTGACACCTCTGGAACGCTTTGTTGAAATCTGGTGCTTTAATTTCTACCGCCTGCACAAGAATAAAAAGAAAGAAAAAAAAAGTTTCGGAGGCCACAGTCAAATGGTGAATACAGTATACCGGACAGTTATTTTTTCTTTGCCTGTACTTACATCTTCAGGCGAAAGAAGGAGTAGCCCTGCGCCGGTGTGCGTTTTCCGTGCCCTGCTGGTGGAAAAATGACACAGTGTGATATCAGCATGAGGCATGACATGAAACCGGACTCGGTCCTTGTTAATTAGAGAAACTTTGCCTTGCGTTTTCAAGAGAAGAATGATGTTGTCATGGCAACCAGTGACCAGTGATACCCGCCTACACAAACCGAAGGACAAAGACGGGTTCCGGTTTAGTGAAGGGAGACTGCAAAATTTGGTCGCCAAGAGCATGTCAGGCTCTGGGCCTAATACATTTCCTCGGTCTCCACGATGGATTTTTCCGGTAATTAAACCCAACCTACTTTTAAAACGGACTTTACGCTTCGAAACATTTCCAGTGGAGAGGGATCGATTAAGAAATTCCGGATACAGTTTTGTCTGAAAAGAAGTCCCACATACAAAGCGATAGGTCAGTATTGATATTGCTGGTTTAATTCGGTGTCTGCGCCAGAAAGACTGCCATTTGATTTCTGCACAACCGAAGAGGAAAGAAAAAAATCAAATGGATGTAAAAAGTCGATATTCTGAAATTCGCAAAACTTTCAGTCTTCAAAACACGGCAGCAGTTGATTGGTATGTGTAGAAAGATGCATTGGGATCAAGCACCCACGCATCATCGTAATGGGCAGTGTTTGAAAACATTCCAACTTACCCTCACGTTCAACTCAGTAGCCGCAATTAATCGATCAATATGGGAGATTTATGTTGCGGAATTTCATTTCTATACACATCGCGTATTCCTTTTCCATTGCTGCATTGAGAGATGCATCCGTCTGTTGAATTGGCTATTTCGTTGAACCTAAGGATGAGTTGCAATGGGAAATACGGCCAACTGGTGTGCACTCTGAAGCTGGAGTTTGAAAACTCTGCATTTTAAAAGACACTTGACCATCAGATATGTGGGAAAATTTTTATCGTTGTGAAAATCTATTCGGTTAAATGATGACATTAAAGGAGAACAAGCAACGATAAAGTTCGGCAAAGCAAAGGAAACCACTTCGCATGCACGAAGAGCAGATCCAGGATCATTCAGCTTTGGCATTCTGTACCGACAGACCGCGTCTGCAATTATAACACCCACCGAAACCTAAACCTAAACCGCAAACATCCCAGTTTCAGAGAATACTAAATGCATGGAGAAAGCTTTACGGAAGTTTCAGGTCATTCATCATCACATCACTGGCACAACTGTTCCATTCAACTCGGAAGCTGCAATTTATCAATCTGTGTTTTGTAAATCTTCACAAGACAAGCTTAACTCATGGTGCCTTGAGATTCATCATACTAACAAACAGGTACAGTGAGAGAAAATTAATGCACCAACAGTCAAGACTCCCATGATACAACGTACAGCAACTTGCATGCATTAAGGAGCCATCGCTGTTTCTGTGATTGTATAGTGGCGGCGGAATTAATGTACCCATACATGTGTTTTTTCCCATCTAATTGTTGCCTCCGAAACTTTTTTTTCGTTCTTTTTATTCTTATGCAGGCGGTAGTAATCCAAGTAGGAATAAAAGTGCTACATTTCAACAAAGGCTAAAAGTGAAAAACTTTTGTTTCTATAACAAAGTAAAGTTTTTGCAAAGTTATACGAAAATGATAATGCCATTTTATCTTCAGAACTGAGTCTTGCTGGTTGCTTTTGGCGGTCGCGAATAGTAGAAAAGCAGCTTTGTGAGTGGAAAGGTGAAAGTATTTTTGATCTGATCTGAGGAATTTTCCTTAGGGTAAAAACTAGATCACAAGGAATAGGGGTCCCTCGTAATCACCCTCAGTCTCTTGCACAAAAAACTGCATTTTGACCTCGCGTTGAAGACTGCAGCACGCGAGCAAGTGAGCTCAAGGGCCATGTCGGAGTCCAAGAACTTCCCACGATACCTCCTGCTGAATGGCAGCGGAAACATTTTTACAATTTAACAGAGGGCCAGAAGCAACCAAATTTTTCGCCGAGCTAAAATAAGTGAAGGTTCATCGGCAAACCGAGCGAAACACGAAACTTTCCCATCCAGCAATTAATATCCAGGCGGTTCGGCCTCTTTCATTTACATTTGAAATTGGGTTTGAAACTTTCGACTGTTAAGCCTCTGGCAACCCTGGGCTCTGCCTCCAGATCCCGTCCTCCCTTCTTAGGTAGGTATCCTAACAGGGACAGGCAGATGCCGCTGCCTGTGCGTCCCATTGTAGTTACTTTTCGCCGAGTTATTACGATTGGGATTGTTTTTCCTGAATGGTGAATGGTTTGTTTACTGGGAACGGGAAAAAGTAAAAGGGACTAAATTTTACCAAATCCCGTAGACCAACAATGGCTTTGATGTGAATAGAGATTAGCAGGTGGCGAATGCGTTGCAGTACGTGCCCCTGATGATTTACGAATGGGCTATTCTTTAGCCTCAAAGCCTTCAATTTGTTTTCTAAGCTGAATTAAAATGACCTTCGGTCGTTGACTTTGCTACACTCTAGATCACGTGCTGAAAAATTATCTTAAAATACGACAGCAGGTATCTGAAACACTGCTGTAATCTCTTAGTTTAAGACAAGAACGAATTATTAAGATAAAAAAGCGTCTGAAAATATTTAAGATAGGTGGAAATGTTTAATCCTGTCTTAAAATTCTGTCTTAATTTGGATTTGAAATCTTAAATTAAGATAATTCATGCGAATTTAAGATTTTCAGACAGTTTTCGCCTTGTTCGCACCGTCTAAATTTAAGACAGTTTGAGCTGTCTTAATTTAAGGCAACTGCTTGCGATCTGAATTTAAGACAACAATGTGCCGTCTTAAATTATCGAAAGTGAGGGCGAAAATGTAAGAAAACAGAATATTGGAAATTATATGAGTAAACATAACAGTTGTATTCAATAAAAAATCACATTTAAGAATTTACTGTTAACAGCAAATTTCTCCTAATTTCCATCCTGGCCTTTGACCAGCATCAAATTTCCCCAACACTCAACGTTTTCCGTTCTGAAAAAATTGAGATGTTAAATAGGCCATCCTTAATTTCAGATTTAGTGTTTAATGATTGATACTCTTGAATGTTTAATATAGGAGCTGTGCAATAATTGTTCCTGTTCATGTAACAGTGTGTTAACTGTGATGTCAATTGTATATGGACGTGAGTGCAAGAATTCAGTCTACTTCATGGTTGGCTGAACCTTTTTTTCATTCTTGTCTGAAAAACTTGAGTTAATTTGGGACAATCCACATCTGTATTACAGGATCAAATACACATCTTAAATTGAGATTAAAGACAGTTTGCCATCTGAATTCCTCTCTGAATTTCAGACACTAAGATACCTTTCAATCTTAAAATGTGTCTGAAATTCAGTCCTGACTGAAAGTAAGTCATGGAGGGGTATCTGAAAATGTCCCCCAAATATCTGAAAATAAGTCCTATCTTAAAGTAAGTCATGGGGGGTATCTGAAAAGTGTCCCCCCTCTTAAATGGGCGAAAAGTGACTTACTTTAAGATATTTTGAATTAGAGTGTAAGGATGATTTCTCGTTGCCTTCCACGACAGGGAGGCCCAGCCAGCCACCGCGGGATCAGCGGCCGTTCTTCTAGATAAAGAACACAAATTAGATTGGGGCCAGAACAAATCGCACTGCAAAGGCCTTTGAACGCTGCTGCAGTGACGGGATCAGCTCTCGAGACAATTGTGAAATGGTGTTCCTGTTCCATGACCAATGGCTGTGCGATCCAGCCGCAATGGAACAAAACCTGAAGAGAAAAAGGCAGGAAAATGAAATTCATTGTTTCGTACCAAACCACAGACTTCTCAGCGTTTTTCTCGGGCAAGTTTGTGTCACTCTGACACCAGAAAATAATAGTTTCCTGGACTTCAGCTGGGACCTCCGCACGTCCACGGATTCGAAGGCGACCTCTGTAAATAAGTATTCTAAGACGACATTTACATGGTACCAAGAGATGACTGATTCCAGATGTCGGCATTTGTTTCTCCATTTGTATTTCAGCCGTATCGGTGCGCCGAAAAGAGATTTCCATCAGATTAGTCGCAGGGAGAAGAAGGGCCATACGAGGGAGAGCGGGAGAGAGATGAAAGATAGGAAGGAGGTAGGGAGAGAGGGGGAGAGAGATGGAGAGAGAGGGAGAGAGAGGGAGAGAGAGGGAGAGAGAGGAGAGAGAGAGAGGGGGCAGAGAGAGGTAGAGAGGGAGGGAGTGAGCGAGAGAGAGGGAGCGAGATATGGGCAGGGAGAGAGGGAGGGAGAGGGAGGGAGAGGGAGGGAGGAGAGACAGGGAGAGAGAGGGAAAAGATGAGGGAGCGAGAGCAAGTGAGAGAGAGTGAGAGAAAGGGAGATAGAGAAAGAGAGTAAAAACCATCCGACAAATGAGATTTGAAACTGCCGCTGCTATGCTCGTAGATAGGTACCTATACCATGTGATGCAACATGGCAACGGAAACGAAAACGGCATTGGAACCAAATACTGATGAAAAAGTTTCGGCGGAGAACTCTAATTGAAAACTTTGCATTTTCTGATGATATCGATTGCAGACCCTATGATGCGACTCTGATTAAAAAATGATCCCAAATGATACTTGACTTTCTCCTGATCTTGCATAAAGCCTCGGCAGAGACATATTTTCTTGAAAATTGCATCCCCGCTGCGAGGGCCTTCGCAAAACTTGGGGCGTTGACGACGCATTTGAAAGCATTGCAATTTTAAAGATTGCGACGTTGGAGACATAACGTGGTTGGTCGCCATCACGATGCAAAATCTGCCCAAATCAAAGCTGCCGAACGCCACCACAAGGAAATAATCGGTCCTCTTTTTCAACAGATGTTTTGCTGCAAAACTCGCATTCCAAAATATGACATCTTGCAGTGGGTCAATGGATCCGGAATTTCAATTACTTATTTGTTTTCCGATGAACTGTGACAGATGGAGCTTGTTCAAGATATTGGCAAAACAAACAAGACCTCAAAAGTTAGCTGAAGTTTGGTGTAAATGAGTCGATGGCCAGAATCTCTGTCTAATAAGACAAGAATACCCAACAAAATGCACCATAGTAAGAAAAGTCGCATTAAAGTCTCACAATAGCTGAAAATAATTTAATTTTTTTGCACTGCCTCTGTTGAACACATGAGCAATTTTCTAATGTCTCCCTTCAAAAGCAATGGTTTTGTTAGACCAAAGCCTCTCTGAAGCTCGCATGCCTTCTCCTTTCGTCCCAAGAGAGTTGCAGATCCATTTTGCGAGTTGGAATCGGATGGAATCAGCCCAGTAAAGATGAATCTGCATGTGAAATCGGCCCTGATGCTTTTTGCGAACCACCCGGGAGAATTCTAAAATGGAAATGGCTTGGCGTTCAACATTAAAGCAAATGGTCGCGCTGAGATTGCAGCGACGAATGGTCCCTGCGCGTCGATCAGTCTCTGCGCTTTGAGTTTTAAGTAATGATAAAAACGCAGCTTGCATGTTAAAATTAGACTCAATTAGTCAACAGATGCGATGAACAAAATCTAGAATTCCATCGTTTTGCTCCAACTCAATGCTGAGGATCTGCAGTGGATTGAGGCACATCCAACTGATTCTATTCTGAAATGGCACGGGCATATTTTAGAAGCAATGGTGTTACGATATTTTTCAGAGTTACGGCGTTGTGATTTTTCAACAACGTGTTAGGAGGAAACTAAAAAGTGGTGAAGGTCGTAGTTTGGTCTTACCCCACTTCATTGTTGACTAATGGCGTGGTGGCACTGTTTTCCACTCCGATCGACTATCGCAACCCCATTCCATTCCATTGTTGGCAGACATGCCTTCCATGCAATTCAGTTGTGTCTTGCAGGATGGTGTCCGCGAATGAGGAACGCATCACAATAATTTGATCTACTACTCACAAGCATACCTATATACGTATAGTTGCGAAGAATTGCGGAATTTTAGCAACAAGGCAAATCTTAAGTTTCTGCAGGAGAATCAGTTTGAATTCAGCGTACCGAATGGATACTCTGTCGATATATGACGTTTTGTGGTAAGGAGTTGTGGAAAAACTCCTGTGTTTTTTCTCAATCGGATTGAACATTGTATGAGGAGGATGTATGGATTCGAGAGTGTAACAATTGTGTGGATGAGGACACTGTCTGGCAAAATGATTGATCCTGCAAAATGTACTTCTGCAAAAATCCTGCACATTTACAGCATTGAAAAATCTACTTGATACCATGTCATTGGAGAAATCGTAACAAGTCACGACGATGCGTCGGTTGACTCTTAAGAATGCTCTCTTAAATGCTTCCATTCAAAAGTACCTACCTAAAAGATCTTAGATGACGCCGGATGCAGTGGCCGATCTCCAAAGAATCAAGGGAATGTTACAGGCAAAGAAATATTTTCCACGAAAAGACACAAAAATAGCATGGTAAAAATCTAATGTTCTGTTGTGCTTGGATGACAGATATGGGACTAGCTACTGCAGTAGTTAACAAGAATCAGTCTCATAAGCGAAATGGGATATAGGCCGCTTGCGATGGGAGGCCCCATCTATCCACTCCTCAACTTCCTATGTTTTCTCTATGAATGGAAATCCAAATGGATCTACTTTTAAAGGAAGCATTTTGCAAGCAATTGGAAAATGTTTCCGTAGTTACAAACAATTCAGAAAGTACCTTCTAATTTAAGACATGTATATGCGACGCCAAAACAGCCATACACAAGGCCTCTTAAAGTTCCATAATCTGTGGTCGATGCGGGCCAAAAAGCTCAATAACATTTTAGAATCTCATTCTGCTGAAAACTGTGAAATTGTAGTCATGAAAGTCGAACCAGATTCGCCCAATCCCAAATACTGAAAAACTTTGACTGTAAATCAAGGCATTCCCTTTCCATATCAGATGTTTTCGTGGTCTGTGGATGCACGAAATTGAGCCATACCAGGTTTGGAACATCAACCAGTATGAAAAAGAAACCTGCTTTAGGGAGCAGAAGACAACAAGTACGAGTTTCCGTTTTCCCTTTTGCACTGTGATTGAAATCGTTCCATATCACATCTGGGATGCCATGTTACATTTGTGATGCCATGTCACATCTGTGATTCCGCATCACAATATGATACAATATCACTTCGGTTATTCCTTATCACGTACTCGTATGTGATACGATATGTGAAAACACCGTATCACATATGTGTGACACCAATTTACATCGGTGATTCTATTTCACACATGTGATACGAATGTGAAAAATTTTATCACATACGAAAAACCAAATCACATATGATACCATTGATATGTGTGACACCATATCAGATATGTGATACCATGTCCGTCATTGCCGCTGGTCCAGCTGGTTGATTATGGATTGACCACATCATCTTGAAAGGGGAAGGTTTTAGTAGGGCGAAGCAACCAATGTGCTTTTTGATTATCATGAGCAGAAACGTTCGGCCCAAACGAAAAATTTAGTTAGGTGCATGCGGCAACGTGATTCGGTGGCAGCACCTTGGGAAAGCGCCTTGAAATCAAATTCTAGATCCGAGTCGAACGTAACATGTCCATGAATGTTACAAAGTAACACTGTTTGGAACAGGTCGCAACACACCACATCCGAACGAACAATAGTTGCATAAATGCACCGCTCCTGGAGTTTCTCTTGCTTTTATCAAGGAGTGTAGAGGAACAAGTGTACGAGGCTGAGTAGTTCATTGTTGCCTCGCTAAGTTTGGCGCTGGCATCGCTCTGTGTGCATGATTTTCTGTTGATTGGTAAGGGAATCGCAGCGGGCGTTTCGTTAAAACTGTGTGTTGTTGAAAAGTTCTGAACGGATTTCGATGGTTTGGTGTCAAAAGAGAGCTAATAAAATGCAGATTATCATTTCTCAAAGAAATTTCATTATTTCTTGCGCGAAATGTCGAAAACGTTGTTGGGAAACAAAGGCCGTTTCCGAGACCGTCAAATATTTCCGCCTCCCAGTTTGCAAAATGGACTGCAGCACAAAATTTTCCGTTGCAACATGGGATCGAGCTGCTGCAAAGTTGTTCACCAATGCCTGGCCTATCTTTTGACACCATGATCATCGAAATCTGTGGCCATTTGACCCAGCATTTGTCCCTTCAAAGCAGCGGAGAATCCAATGGCTCTGCGGATGAATTTGGCTCCATCGCCATTTCAAAATCTGATTTCAGAATCCGGCTTCCTCGGGAACGAAAACGATGCGTGTTGCACTGTGTTGATCAAATTCAGGATCCCTGATATGTTGTGCACTCTTTTCCAGTGTTCCATCCATCCACAAGTTGCGCCCCTTTCCGTGGATTTCGCAGAAGGACTTTTCAAAAGAACCGCTGCTTCCAAAAGAGCCACTTTTTGATGCCATTCAATATTCATTTTCATTCGAAAATCGTTGTTGGGGAATAAAGCCGTTTCAGATCATTCAACAAAATGCTGCTCAAGATGGTTGTGAAATGACGCTTAACAATGGGAGTGAAGCAGTGCTTTTGGGATCAAGGGAATGTTGTTTGAAATGATAGCCATGCCCACGACAGGCCGGCAATTTTCAGGATCATATTTCACGTTTTTGGGGCATTTTTAGAGAAGGAACAGGGCACCGACCCAATCGAGGGTCGGGGGCGGAGCCCGCCCCCACTACGTAATGGGGGTCAGGCGGACCCCAGTGGGGCAGACCCCCTGGTGGGGGGCTTAAAAGGCGGAGTCCCAGCTGCCGAAGAAATTTTGAAATTTGGAGTTCGATTTGGGCGCAATTTTCTGGGTGCGACATTCGCGTTCATCCAGTTTGGCCTTGGCAGGGAAACAGCTTTACCGTTGATGACGAATTTGCCGTCTTCCTCTTCCATGACATACTGGTTCTATTCCTCACTGTATTTTCATCAATCACAAGATTTTTCAGTTGTATGCAGCGTGCTTTCGACATTGTGAAGAGCTCAAAAGAGATTGCGGCAAAGCATCATTTTTTTATTGCGACACGAGAAGTTGAGTTAAAACATTGATAATGCGCACAATCAGTGTTCTCGGGACATTTGCGCGAAAAGTCCTCAAATTGGAATATTTCACGCTTTGGTGTTCACCTGTGACAGATGAGCGCAGGCCTTTGCTTCTCTGTCTTCAAACGCAGAACTTCATCATTTAGTCGCACCAATAGCTGCAAAACGCATGAGATTATTATGGTGGAGATCCACTTGGCCAGGTGCACAATATCTCTGAAATATTCGAAGACTTTCGGAGGTCAGTTTGCATTTTACGTGTAGTTTTACATGCGACAAAAACGACATATGTTTTGCTGCGCTTGCGGTGCCATTTCGAATTATTGGCCCCGAAGTTCATGATGAAACGAACTTCCTTGAACGTCCGTGTTCGAAAACTTCGTGCAGCACAGGCCTGGGCTCTTTTTTCAAAGGAGAACACCGAGAATCTGAAATAGGTACTCGATTTTGATGACATTCTCCGCAAAAGTCCAACCAACACTGGTTGTGCGCATAATTTTGGTGTTTGTCCTTGTGCCGAAAACAAAATAATGCTTCTATGTCGCAAAATCTCTTGATAAAAGTGTGAAATAGTGTTCAAATGCAGTGATTTTGGAGTTTTTGGAATGCTGAAAGCTTCCTCTGCAACTTTGCCGCAGGTCAAAACCATGTTGCAACAGAAAAACCCGCACAATTGATGAAAATACATGTGAGGAAGCCGGAATTCTTTCACATCTTGACAAACACACTTTCATTCCTCAAACGGTTGGCTAAATACGAGTAGTTTTGCGCGCAGAAAGATAAGGTCATTATACATATTTAAAATCGCACATTTTTCAGCTTTGTTCCATGGAAGGTTTTATCAAAATCCGTCATCTGGTTCAAAAGATATTTAACTTTCCATGAGCGTCGCACCGCTAACCGCCATTCACCGCAGGCAGTTTCGTGGCACACAGACCGACACGAGCGCCGCGCTGCGGAAGAAAAATCTGGTACCGTCTGTTCTCCATTGCGAAGGCGAGAGCCTCGTACACTTGTTCCTCTACACTCCTTGCTTTTATGGAAAGGATTGCTGCTCGAATAAACGGGCCCTGGTGACTTATTATTTATTATTTTATTTATTATTGTTTACAAAAGCAGCAACAATGAATAGGCGCTGCAACAATCACACGACACAAAAATGTCACAAATTACAAGAAGATTTAGCTATCGCATAGCACCACTCACGGGCGCCCAGCCGAGTCTGAAGCAGAATGCAGCCGGGGCCACCGATTGCTGTATTGTCTCACTGCAAATGCTACCGATCTAACCACACTGCTTGAACTCACTCCTCGACGCGCAAAAAAACAGCAATTAGCAGCCCCAACACTCTCAGCCCCAGACCCAACACAACTCCCGCGAATGATGCCATACAATAACGTCATATAAGTTAAAACAGTCAAGGAAAACAATTGAATATCAATTCAATATGTCAAAGATTAAAAATGAATTCGATTTCAGATGATCAAAAGGGCAGGAAATTAATGTGGTAGCCGGGAAAGTTTTCTAGTTGTTCTTGTGATCAGGGCAGCGTTAGCGGGCAAACTGTTCCACGATAGGATCGTCTGTGGAAAAAAAGAGTGGAAAAAAAAGTTTCGTTTGCATGTTGGTAGGGAAAGACTCAGGCCATTATCAGTGCGTCGCTGAACAGGTTTAATCCCATAATCAGGGGGAAGGTAAAAATCAACTGCGCCGGTAATGATATCGCTTAAAAAATCCAAACAGTGAGCTTGGCGTCTACTTTGGAGGGTTGCAAGATTAAGTTCTTCAAGTATGGCAGTCACACTAGCAAACCTATTAAAATTTCCTGTAATTGCACGAGCGGCTCTCCTTTGAACTTTTTCAAGGGCGTCAATTTCTCTTCTCTTGCTGGGATTCCATACAGCACATCCGTACTCTAAGATTGGGAGAACCATGGACACATAAGCATGCTTTTTGCGGGCAGGGAAGGCTTGTTTCAAATTTCGCAGGATGTAACCCAATTGGGAAGATGCTCGACGAATAACGCCAGAAATATGAGCATCCCAAGACAAATCGTGGCTTAAAACAACCCCGAGGTACCTGAAAGTGGGAACAACCTCCAGTGGAATGCCATGACTTTACTGGTCGCCTCTCAAGGGAACTCGCACCGTCATTGAGTTGTCAAAATTTTTTTCACAAATTTTGCGGAGTTGTCACATGAATGGAAAAACCATGGTACACCTCTCGAGAAGAAAAATCTGCCGGCAAATCGACCCTTTAAGTTATTGCCAAATCTCTTTCACACGCATCTGCTCAAAATGATTTGACCAAGTTTTAGCCACCTTTATCAAGAGTTTTTGGCCATAAAATAAGGTCCGCCACTCCTACCAATCAATTTAGTTTTCGAAATGAAATGACTTGTGAAACGCAAGTTTTGCTGTTGTTGATGAAATAGCTATGAATTTTAACAACAAGATTCCAACCCATGTCATATTCCTGTATTTTTATAAGGCATTCAATCTTGTTCCTGATGCCAAAATTCTTCAGAAAATTCAATTACTTGGATTTGCTACCGCATCTGTCATCACTCTGTTTAGAAGTTGTTTTTTTTTTTAGAGAATTGCACAAGTTTTTCTGATGAATCTTCGACGGAAGAATCTCCAGATCCATCGGGTGTGCCACAGGTGAGTGCTTCAGGGCTGCTGTCCCTTATTTAAATAGATGATGTTGCAAAAATTTCCAATCCATTCGCTTGTTCTCAGACGATATCCTTGTTTACAAAGCCATCCAAATCTTTCATCATCCAATGATGTTCTCCCTAGTGTGGCGCCTGCGGCATGAGCGAAAATAAAGGCAGCATTCTTTTCTAAAAGCCTTTGCGGCAATCCACATGTGTTCATTGACTTTTCTGGGCAGTTTTTTCGGAGAAATCTCGATTCAAAATCTTGATCTTTTGAATCTTCTACTTGTTAAAACACGTAAAAAGACAGCCTTTAAGACATGCTCGGCCAGCACACCACCATAATCATTATACTCGTATGATACCATGAAAACAGGAGGATGCACTTCAAGGAAAAGTTCTGCAGTTAGGATATTCCCCGTCAGGGGTTAAATGGGCCGTGATCAGCTGCAAGCAAGACGTGTCTCTGCTTTGGGAATTGGTTTGGCATGCGAGATAAATTCAGCGCATTTGGAAATTGGAGAACTTTCGGTCAGTTTCTATCCGATGGAAAAAAATAGGAAAACAAAAACTTTCAATCAATATGTGCAGGTGTCTCATGTCCGCCGAAACTTTTCGAGCATCAAAAGAGGAAATTTCAAAGGTCTGGCTCATTCAGGGGTCATACAATTTCAACAGATCACAGTGGATTTCACGCGTTACACGAATATCATTTGTTTTGCGGCGCATGCATATCCTCGTCATGAGTTCATGTGTTCGAAGTATTTTGTCGGTTGTGTTATTTCGAGATGCATTATTCGCTTTCACGCAGCGTTAAGCAATCAAGGATCAAAGCAGATTCTATATCTTGCTGATTTTGGACCATTGTCTTTTTCGAATGGCAAGAAGGTTGTTACTTAAATTGGAAATTGTCGATTAAGTTGCATACAACATGGAAAATGGTGGTTCCAAATGTATTTCGTGTGCCTTTTCAATCCTGTCAAATGTAGCAATTTTTCAGAATATAACCTTACTGAAAGAGTCGAGGTAAATTCTCGGTTAGCACCGAGATTGGCTATTTTGTCCCATTCTTGTAATGAATACCCACAAGAAATGCCCTCTGGTGTAAAAATGCTCATCATCACGCCTTTGGTTCCATGTATGGATGATGAGAATGACGACTGAAATACTTTTCACACACATTTAAAAATTCGTGACCTTGATATATACGTCTCACTGGGTGCCGCGGAATGAGAGGGCCATGTCGTTCTGCCAAGCAATAATTGGACTCTCGCCACTGATACTGTTAAGTGTGGTTGGGTTAGGTCAGGTTAGATTGAGTTATGGTCAGGTCAGGATAGGTTGGATGAAGGTTACGTTGGGTTTGGTTAGGATGATTTCGGTTAAAACTTAACCAAACCCACCTTTACCTAATTTTACATAAGCCTAGCGTATCCTAACCTAACCGAACCTAAGCTGACCGAACCACACATGAGGTACTCTAAATGATTAGCTAACCCTATTGCTGGGTAAAACAACCCCGCCCCTTTCGTTACGCGGTACCCAGTGAGACGCCTCAATGTCACTAATCTCATTCATCGGTTATGGGGTTTGAAAACACGCTCCCCGGAAACGCGACACAGGGAACGGAAATTCAGAAACGACCGTCGTAAAATGAATGCATTTCCGAAATTCTCGATCCTCGTTTCTCCGAAGGTATTCTCTTTTGAGGTTCAGCAGTCTCAGAAATCTCTGCCAGTTGCACACCGAAATGCGCGACAAACCGAAATGAATGCACGTTGCAGCCGAAATGAGCATGATTGTGCATGGCCTGGTTGTTGATACAGGTAAGCCAAGAAGTCTTTAACCGCAGTAAAATGTTAATCCGTTTTTATAATTTTGTGATTTGAAACTTTTATACACCTTTCCACTTTTTTCATGACTGCACTCCAGTTTAGGCGTTGGTATCCGTGTTTTAAGCTGGAAACAGTTTCAGATCACAAAATATGTGAAATGTGAAAAGTGGCGCTTAGACGCTGATTTCGATTCAAATGCGCAAGAATATAGCGGCTGCAACGAGAAAACCCTGAACCGCACAAACTGCAAACGGTGGAACGGCAACGAACTGTTCAAACAATGTTCAACGTCCTAGAAGCAGGTGTCGATGTCGGATGGTAGCGAGAGAAGGCGAAAAACCTCAACCACGAACTGAAAATGCTAGTGGGCAACAATGAACCGGCAGACAAGTTGAACGGCCTTGAAGCAGCTGGTCCCAATGTCAGATGGGGGCGAGAGAACGAGAAAAATGAGATGACGATACATGAGCGCTGACAGATGATGCACCAGCAGATAGCGTTAGCATTTACGAATTTAGGTTGGATTTTCATGCATAGGCGATTTGTTAGGCTATCCTGGCACATTTTATAAACCTTTTGGTGCACCCGACGGGTTAGCTGTGTTGTGGGACCTTTATAATTCCCGTAATGATGTTCGAAGCTCAGTGACTTCGGTTTTCTGCGTGTTTCATTGAACGAAAAGACTAAATGGTTATATCCTTATTTTGCGTGGTGTATTTGTAAGCCATTTAAAGTTGCCCTGAACTCCAAACTGTGGTATATTCGAGCGGTGTTCAAAATGTGGCTGAGACGTGACGAAATCAAATTGGTTTTAGCGGCTTCGGCACTAGCCAAACGGTATTTTTCGGGTGAGACGAGTTTGCGTATTTTAAGGAATTGCGTAATTCCAATACCCACCAAGCCATTCAAAACCAAGCATAAACAAACAATCACGCAAACGTCATC
The DNA here is from genome assembly GCA_030068105.1 of Sinentomon sp. SZTP_YWyxl. NCBI lineage: Eukaryota > Metazoa > Arthropoda > Protura > Sinentomata > Sinentomidae > Sinentomon > Sinentomon sp. SZTP_YWyxl. The sequence continues at coordinate 17,340 of JASGXE010011860.1, forward strand.
AAGCAGAAAAAAGGAACCGAACAGGCAAGCAACCAAAGCAAAGAAGCACAAAACAAGGCAAATAAACGAATAAAACCAAAAAGTCTCCTGTGAAAGTTGTATGGAATTTCTGGGAATGGTTTTGGCGAAATTCTGACATTTGCTTGCATTCCTTCAAAAATTGTAGAAACAAGTCTCGATATCTGGAAATTTGCGAAACAGTGCAGCACTGTTCGGCGAGTTAAGATTTTTAATTAATTTGAAATTTGGACATAAATCATTCGGGACGGCCGTATTCCAACGTCCATGAACACCTGCCTACATCCCACGATCCCAAATCCACCACAAGGCGATTTTCTATTTATTCGAGTATTTGCCGATAGGATCGAATCTGCATACAAGACTGCGAGAAGATTTTCATCTTTGATTTTAGATATTTTATTTTGGATTTCTAGAATTAGGTTTGCTTAAACCTCTGCTCTGCTCTGATGTGCTCAAATGGGGATTTCAGATTTGAGTCAAAAGGGCAGTGAGCTGCAACATTGACAGCATTACCGTGAGATGAGGTGATCATGTCTGGTGAAATTACAGCGAGAGGCAAACTTTTGCTCCTGCCTCACTTGTTTCAAAAAAGCAGTGGGGTTGAAGGCAAAAATGTCATCCTCGGCGCAATTAGAACCTCACTTGATAACACAAAGGTCAGTGGCGTTTTGGACACTGATGGAAGCATTTGACCGCGCAAACCCAACACTGCAAATGATGTGGTGGGTAAGACTGTAATGATGTAACTGGACATTCATAAAATCAACCCAAAGGCAAACATTTGTTGAAATGGGAATCTTTAGAATTATTCTTTGAAATAGTTCTACTCGAATTTGTGAACTTTTCGTGAAATAAGTAGGGTTTTTGATGGCGATCGTTAAATGCCGATTACGGCCCACGATTTGTCGGTGTAAGGTGTTATTGGCATTGTGGTTTATTTGCCAATTGAAAAGCAATCTTGTTGTATCGTCTGACAACAATCGTCCACCAGACAGTGACAGCGACAGCGATGACAGCGACAGCGATGTCGGGCCAACATTTCCGGCAATTTCCGACGAGTTTGGGAGTCAAGCCATATGGAAAGAGGAGTTTGACGACCTTGACCTGAATGTTTGGACACATCTGGTGACTGCCTGGCGTGGAGGAAATGAGGAGTTTCAGTATTACAGAAATAACAGGAAGAACAGGTGATTTTGATGCAGTTGCATTTTTCATGCGATGGCTTGTGACTTTAAGCTGTTTTGAAAAAAGCAGATTCGCCGTCTGCTTTCATAAATCTGGCTCTAGTAAAAATCTTGTTTTCTAATTCAGTATGTTACACACCGTAAAAATGCAAGAACAGAGAATTTTGCCAGAAAGGAATAAGATAAAGAAGTCCTCGTCGCTAAATGTATTGTATTTGTATTGTATTTGCATTTGTAATTTGCCATTTAGATGCAGGCATAACACATGCACCATGTCAACAGTCAATGATTACAAAAAACATATGAACAGAACAACGGAATGACCATCAATGACAAGCAGGTTGCAGGAGAGAAACAAAGTTTAAAAACGACCAGTTAAAGTAAAAATTGGTGGAGTTTGAAACAGGAGCATTTAACTCAAGGTTTTGCCACTCGCCTGGATTAGATGCCGCACTGCTTTCAGATCTCAATATTGGCAGTCACTTTGCTCCATGTCACGTGTAATAGGAGTATGTTATACTTTTCGCATGCCGCATAACTCAAAATGAATGGGAAATAAGGACATCCTGTATGCGTTTTCATTTCAGTTACGTCAAGGATGGAATATTGTATATTAAGCCGTCGCTGACCGCCGATGAATTTGGCACCGAGTTTCTCTACAACGGTACCCTGGATTTGTGGAAGGACGGATGCAATGTTAACTTCACAGAAGAAAACTGTCTTGTGTGAGTTCAGTAAGGAGCCCCTAACATAATATGTCCGCCTTTCACCTGCTGTGATGCATTTGAAAATACAGGGTATCTCGAAAGTCTATTGACAATACCCCAGATAAATGCATTTCAGTTTGCAGCAATTTCGGTGCTTTGGAGGGTCACACTATTTAAATCCCTGTTCAGAAATTTGGTGACCACGCACAAAGTAAATCAAAAGGTCTGGTCAAGTCTCAGAACACGAAAGGTCTGGCTTTATAGTGGCCATCTAATTTAAACAGAGGTTGATGCAATTCACGCCTTACGCGAGTGTCATGATGTTGTGCGGCGCATGCTGCCAATGATTGCGACATGAGTTGTAATAAAGGACTCCTATGCACGAGTAATTTTGGTGAGCAGCGGTGCATAGTGGCGGTGGAATTGAAGGACCAACACACGTGTTTTTCCCATTTTACTGTTGCCTCCGAAACTTTTTTTTCTTTCCTTTTATTCTTATGCAGGCGGTTGAAATTATGGCGCCAGATTGCAACAAAGCGTTCTAGAAGAGGTGTCAGATTTTGACCTCGGTTACAAAAGAGGATCTTTAATTTCTGCAGCATAGAGTTTTTGGCAAAATCTGAACGGTCGGAATTTTTTTTACATGTATGAGTACTCGTATACTGGCGGCGGAAAAAGATTACCCATACATGTGAAAAATTTCCATTCTTGAGATTTTAGCAAAAACTCCATGCTGTAGAAATAAAAGATCCTCTTTCATCACTGATGTCAAAATCTGACACCTCTAGAAAGTTCCGTTGCAATTTGGCTCTTTAATTTCTACCAAATGCATAAGAGTAAAAAGAAAGAAAAAAAAAGTTTCGGAGGCAACAATCAAATGGGAAAAACACATGTATGAGTAATCTTTTTCCGCCGCCACTATACATATGAGTGTTTTGAGAGCTTCTGTGTGAGTCATTGAAATTCGAACAAATCAAGGTCATTTTGTAAACCATCAGAATAAATTTGCCAGCATTATTATTTTTCAGTGTTTTTGATGACTTCTGAGATTCAGCACAACGATGGATGGTGTATAGATTTGTAATCTGAAAATAAATTCACTCAACTATTGCTCCGTTAGTTTAAAGGAACGTTCATTTTCTCAATCATTGGTCGCGGGAGTTTAACATGCCACCTGAGATATCCGAATATTTGAAAGACCCCCACAAATATTTTCCCTGTAGTCTATATCAACAACGATCGGTTTGGAAAATTATATTTTGTGGCGAATTTTAGTCAGTGGAAAATGAAAATGAAATATCCATATCGTATTTTACTCGCAGAGAATGTGTGCGAGATTGTGTGTAACGAAAAATCCGTTAACGTTGCTAAACATTTTGCGGATGGATGAGATTTAACAAACATCGCATTCTTTTGTGGAAATTTCGATCATTGTTTGAACATCGATTCCCATGCAATTTGAAACAATCGTCTCAATCGTAAAAATGCTCGTCCAGTTCTTTCGCGGGAACTGCAAATAGAGCCTTCGGGTAGTCGACGATCACAAAAAAAAAAAAAAACACTCAAAATGGTCAGGTTAGGCTCTATAACCTCTATTCTATGCATTTTTGTTGGCGAAAATTTCCAGTGTTTCAAACTGACAGAAAGAGAATGTCTTCTTGAATTTGCTACCTCTTTGAAATCTTTTACGGTCTGGAGGAAAGTTTCTTCATTCTTCTTTTTTTCTTTAAATTATTACGACTGCGAGGTGGCAGAGGATTAACAAGATACAACCATGCACAAAGAAGTTTAAGGCGCAAACTGGAGACAAACAAAAAATAAATTTCAGAAACAAAAATTTCAATTAAATTCAAGAAATGCAGAAGTTTAATCAGGCATGGACATCTAACTGCGATGGCAACCGCCCAGAACTCTGAAGATACTTGGAGATGATTGGGGAGTCTGGAGGAAGGGAATTCCAATCGCGAAAAGTACGCGGAAAAAGGAGTTGTGGATCCCACAGTCGGGTCCGATGGAGGACCGAGTCACCTCGAACAAGCGGAGGCGGATGATGGAGCCGCCTCGGCAAATGAGTTTTGCGAGTCGCCTATCATCGCCATTATCGTTCCCAAATTAACGAGTTTAGTGTCAAGTGTTTTAAACACTTTTTTGAACGAGCGGCTTCAACAGCAGTGGGCAAAAATTTCAACCCAGAGGGAATGGTGACTTTAAGAATATCTTTCTTTTTTGTTAATCTGCATCTTACAAATGCTGTGGAATGACACCAATCCACTTTATTGGATAATACACGAAAACGTAAACGCTTTAAAAATGCCAAAAATTGATAGAAAACGCATGCATGCATACCGAGAAAAGTAAAAACAATTTTATAATTATAAATACAAAGATTTGGAACAGAAATAAGAAATTCAACAGAAAATGTAATGCTCCTGTTGTTTGAACTGCCGCAACAGGAACAAACTATCCACCCCTTTTATGGAGGCCACCTTTACTGTGAAGTTGGCCCCCGAAAGAAAATATTGCAGTCGGACTTCAACCGCGGCATTAGTTAATGCTACGTCACTCTGTTTTCTGTCCGATTTATATCCGTTACTGTTACTGTTCTGTCCGTTACTGTTTCAATTGGGGCCATTTATCGGAGCCGATCCCATCGTAAGGGGTGAATATAACGGTGCCCGTGCCAGTAGTAACGATCAAATTTGGACAGGAAACAGCAGTAAGGTACATTATCGAACCGCTGTCCGCTCCGTTTCCGGGAACCGGTGCGGGGAGGGTGGCTGTAGAAAACTTCATAACACATTCTTGTTTGAAAATCTCCTCAAAGCTTTTTGAGTGTTTCTATTAAATGAGGCCTTTCATCAACAGTTTTATATTTATCTTCGTTTCAATTTCAGAGTTGCTGGAAAAGAGATAATCAACCCGATCCAATCAGCCAGAATGGTGACAAAGGATTCGTTCAGCTTCAAATACGGTCGTGCTGAGATAAGAGCCAAAATGCCAAAAGGAGATTGGCTGTGGCCGGGTAATTTTTTTTCTGAATAACCTGTTAGCGTGAGCTTTTACGCTGTAAAGTCCTGTTTGGAAAAGTTGCCACAAACCTATTTGATTATTGTGTTGATCCCGTAACATTTTCGTTTTCCTCGTTTTAGTAGTGATTAAATGAATCGATGACACAGAGCTTTCTACACGACCGAGAAAACAATCCTAGCGCACTTGAAAGCCAAGGGAAAGCATTCACCAAAGGTCCTCGGGAAAAACGAGAAAGCCAAAGTCAGAGAAGTCAAGAGGACGCAAACACGTTGGATCCCCGCTGGCACAAACGAATCAAGGACATGCCCAAGAAAGTCGGGATGGGAAGACCATAGCAGCAAGATCTATCCAGAAACGAGGACGGCTTTATTTCCAAGCACACCGCAGGAATGAAAACTTGTACCAGAAAACCAAGGGACAGAGACTTGTGATCAATATGCTTGTGCAGGTGAGTACGGGGAAAGCTAAAACGTTAAGCAAGCCTTAAAAACAGCCACCGAACTCTCTCCACTAGCACGAATGAAACACCCTCACCAGGAAGTCTAAAAGTCTCTGAGACTTCAATTCCCGAACAACAAGACATGTACCTTTTCGTCTATGAATCAGAGTTGTCTGCATTGTGCAGAGACTTCGTCTGGAATGTCGTTGGAACGCCTTGAAGACGAAACCCCAATGTCGTGAAATTGAACCATCCAGAAACTAGATCAAAGTTGTGAGAGTTAAAATGTCAGCACCATCCAGAAACTGAATCAAAGTTGCGACAGTTAAAATGTCTGTGCACCTTCAGGAAACTGGATCTGAGTTGTGAGAGTAGTCAGCACCATCCAGAAAATGGATCAAAGTTGTGAGAGTTGTCAGCACTATCCAGAAACTGAATCAAAGTTGTGAGAGTTAAAATGTATGCACCATCCTGAAACTGGATCAAAGTTGTGAGAGTTAAAATGTATGCACCATCAGGATATCAGGAAACTGGATCAAAGTTGTGAGAGTTAAAATATCTGCACCATCCAGAAACTGGATCAAAGTTGTGAGAGTTAAAATGTATGCACCATCAGGATATCAAGAAACTGGATCAAAGTTGTGAGAGTTAAAATATCTGCACCATCCAGAAACTGGATCAAAGTTGTGAGATTTAAAATGTATGCACCATCAGGATATCAGGAAACTGGATCAAAGTTGTGGGAGTTAAAATATCTGCACCATCCAGAAACTGGATCAAAGTTGTGAGAGTTAAAATGTATGCACCATCAGGATATCAGGAAACTGGATCAAAGTTGTGAGAGTTAAAATATCTGCACCATCCAGAAACTGGATCAAAGTTGTGAGAGTTAAAATGTATGCGCCATCAGGATATCAGGAAACTGGATCAAAGTTGTGAGAGTTAAAATGTCTGCACCATCCAGAAACTGGATCAAAGTTGTGAGAGTTAAAATGTATGCACCATCAGGAAACTGGATCAAAGTTGTGAGAGTTAAAATGTCTGCACCATCCAGAAACTGGATCAAAGTTGTGAGAGTTAAAATGTATGCACCATCAGGAAATCAGGAAACGGGATCAAAGTTGTGAGAGTTAAAATGTCAGCACCATCCAGAAGCTGGATCAAGGTTGTGAGAGTTAAAATGTATGCACCATCAGGAAATCAGGAAACTGGATCAAAGTTGTGAGAGTTAAAATGTCAGCACCATCCAGAAACTGGATCAAAGGTTGTGAGAGTTAAAATGTCTGCACCATCCAGAAACTGGATCAAAGTTGTGATAGTTAAAATGTCTGCATAATTCAGAGACTAGATCAAAGTTGTGAGAGATATGAACCCCACTAAAGCGATCACAGTCATGCACTAGAAACTCCAAAGTCGGATACGACGTCAAGTTCTAACTGCAAGATCATTGAAAATTCATTTCCTCGATCAGGGAACGTCAGGGATTGCTAAAACATAAGAACACAAGATCATGAACCACCAAATGCCCAACAAGATTCTATAAAAAGTCTCGGGTGGCCTTAAGACGTCAACTCTCCAGACACACAAGCGTAGTCATAAACGGACAAAAAACCACTCTACAAAATCAAGAGAAAGCTGAAATGTGCCTTGCAACAGCAGCTTTTTTGAACAATCGAGAGACGAGAACTAGAATACCAAAGTAATGCTAAAACGTGAAATCCCTAGCAGCAAGATCGTGGCATAAGAATCCCGCCAGAAAGTCTGCGAAACGTTGAAGCGTCAGGTGCCCAATGTCAAAATCGCCAGTCATAATATCGATCTTGAAGCATAAGAAAGAGCCTGAAATCCAAAGGAAAGAGCGCCAGCAAGTGGCCCAGGGAATGAACGTGACAGGCCGCCCAGGAAATTTTGCGTTTTCTCAATATTGGGCAAATATCAATGCCAAAAAGCTGCGCGTAATCGGTATTTGGCTATCCTCATAAACGACGAGGCCAGGTGTGTTGGAACTTTGTTTCCATGATCTTCAAATTAAGATTTCACAACGGTCTTTCGTTTCTATGTGGGGAGACCCCATGCGCATAGCACATGGATCCTGCATACATCCTTTTTCATGATTATCCTGTGTATTTTTATAGCTATTTGGTTAAAGCCAGTAAAGGATGAGTACGGTACCTGGCCTGCGTCAGGAGAGATTGATGTTGTCGAAGCACGTGGAAATGAGTACTTGTTCGAAGGAATTAACGGTGTGTCGTCAGTGGGGGTCGACAGAATGGAATCCACATTGCATTTTGGACCCTTCTGGCCGCACGATCCGTGGAACAAGGCTCACAAAGAAGAGTGAGTTGCTGCTATGTTCTTGGATGGTAGCTGCGGAAATAATGTACCCTTCCATGTGTTTTTCCCACTTAACTGTTGCCTTCGAAACTTTTTTTCTTTCTTTTTACTGTGATGCAGGCGATAGAAATTAAGGCGCCAGATTTCAACAGACCTTGCTGGAGCTGTCAGATTTTGAGATCGGTTATAAAAGAGAATCTTTAATTTCTTCAGCATGGAGTTTTTGCCAAAGTTATAACAGTCGCGATTTTTTACTGTATGGTTACATTGATTCCGCGGCCACAAGAGATGGTTTGGTAACCTTTTTTGGATTGATAACGTTTGAAAGGAAACTGATTCTATTAGGCGACGGATTCTTTTGTATTCATACCAACTTCATTAGATTCCGGCGTTTATGCGGACGAGGCGTCCTTTCCCTTTCAAGGGCTGGCAAGAACACAACTGCCTTTTGGTAAGGGCTATCCATTTACGTAGACACGACATGTCCTCTTATTTCCGGACCACTGAAATTCCGAAACTCCCTTTTGCAAGGGTTACAATAACCTTTATAAACCCTTTTACAAAGGTTATTGTCCTCTATTGGACACGAACCAGGAAAACGCATTCCCCGTCAATGTGGCCACTTCTGAATCCGTATCTTTGGGGTGGGGACACTAGAGAGGAGATTCAATTTAGGCGGCAACTTCCCAAATTTGATAAGTTTCTTGTTTGCTGAAGAGTTAACAATCTTATACAGACGGCTCATAAACTCAAAAACCAAAACCAAGAAAATCGAAAAGAAGACAAAATGTATTCGAACACATACTCGTAGTATGAACCAAGTAAATGTCGCCACAGCACCGAACGCACCAGACGGACTGCACTGAAGTCTAACAGTGGGTGCCTGCCGCTGCACCGTCAAATAATCGGCGCATGACCTTCCCCATTGTCACACACTTTTTCTTTAACTCAATAGCCAATTTAGTGAATGAATTTGTCTTGGGAAAATTTCATTTCCATGCATTATCCATACGAGTAGTTGCGAAAAATGCATAGTTGAATTGCCTGCGTACTGATTCGAATCTGACTGTGAACGGGAGTGAGAAATAAAGGCCGAAGGAGTCAAACGGTATACAGGTAGAAATCTCAGCGAAGTCTAGTTCCAGACTGAAAAAGGCCAACCTTTGCTTGCCTGCCAGATCACCGGAAATTACAGGATCAAGTGGCCACGATTCGCCCGCAGACGGCCAGATTGCCAGCCGAATGATGCCAAAGACCTTTCCAAACGAACCAAAAGCCACATGTGACAAAGACAACTAAACCTGACCGCACCCTCTTCCAGACGTACCAGAAACTGACTTTCGGCCTCACTCTGAAATGCTGGAGTCCAATGGCCAAAATTACCAAAGAAGCAAACTCAACCAAAACAAGAAAAATGGCACATAAACGGAGCCAAAATCATCCAAATCATGCTACGCGACCCAAGACAAATCGATCGCACACGACCGCCATGATGGAACTCAAAAATGCAGAGGGAGGACGCCGAAGTAAGGCAACAAAAATAAATCTCAACAATAAAGCGTGGCTTTGGCCCGCCTCAAACAGATAATATTCTACAATTCGATTTACTCACAAATCAAAATACCTGACCGCATGTTATCCCAGACTGACCTGATGCCAGTTTTGCTTACAGCAGTGTCCAGCGGGATCCTTTCATTTCGCCTTGTCCGCTAACCTCCTAACCTAACCTAACCTAACCTAGCCTATCTAATCCTTTTACAGCCTGTCTCTTTTTTCTATCTTGTAATCTGTCACTCTTTCTCTGCAATCTGTCAAGATTCTTATCTTTTATTGTTTTATTTGATTTCTTATTATTTCAGGATTTTATAGTTATGAGACTTTGTCTCCTACGTAATTTGCTCACTTAAACTTTCATTCTCCTCCGCCCCTCGGTGGGTTGTCTTCAACCTAACCTAATCTTCCTATCCTATTTAGGCGACTTGAGCGCGTGAGAAAACTCGTTCAGACCAGCAGTTTTGAAATGTCGGCCGGTATTCCGAGCCGCAACCCGAAAAACATGATTTTCCTGGACGTTGCTTTTCGGCATTAATTTAACTGCCTGTCAAAACTTCATTGCTTCTTATACGGAGCCATTCAGAATAACCGGGCCACAGGAGAGGTTTTCAGACTTTTGAAAGCACGGGGCAATGTAATTCCCCATTTCTCATGCGCCGCAAAACACATTACACGAAGGAATGCATTTAACGGCGAATACGAGATAGTGAATAACATTGCCCCGTGTTTAAAAAGTCTTGACAAAAATCTCATATGGCCCGAGTATTTAGAATGGCTGTGTACGTATTTGTATAGGGGCGGAGCTTTTTCCGGATATTCGCACGTCTTTCTCCAGCTCGGCACATCAATTCAATTTTCTTTTTACCTTATCGACTTTAATCTCTTGAATTGGCACTTTCACTGATATGTTTGACTGCAAACATTAATCTTATGGACGTTGTTTACTTTATCGACTTTAATCTCTTATCTTGGCACTTTCAATGATAGTTTGACTGCAAACATTAATCGTATGGACGTTGTTTACCTTATCGACTTTAATCTCTTATCTTGGCACTTTCACTGATTGTTTAACTGCAACATTAATCTTATGGACGTTGTTTACCTTATCGACTTTAATCTCTTATCTTGGCACTTTCACTGATATGTTTGACTGCAAACATTAATCGTATGGACGTTGTTTTTATCCTTTAAT
>JASGXE010011861.1:0-26235 GCA_030068105.1 Sinentomon sp. SZTP_YWyxl
TGATGTTATGGAAGCACACAACACAAACATATTCAGATTCGCAATTGGCTCGACAAAAAGCACAAAGCAATGTGAGCTGTGGACTTCGGTACCAACAGTTAAAAAGCCTTTGGCCAGCGGTCAACATTCGTTCGATCCTTGTTAGTCTGCCCGATGACCTTTTGTATGCATGACCGTCTTCTTCGACCGAAAATATGTTTGCTGTTTTATCAAGGAGTACCTAACTTGACATTGAGTGAATTGATCTCATTATCATGTCATGGTCTTTCACCATGCCATGGCGTATCAGATGGGCTCACATGAGGATCAGATTGACTATCTGACGTCCACATAGTAGAGACTAGAGACTCAGCGATTTAGTTTTTATGTGGGTTTGATGCTTACCTTTGATACTAAGTGTCATTGATATTTTTTTTCAAAGTGTGAGCCAAATTGTTCGGATAAACTGATCAATCAACTTTTCATAAGGTTAGTGTGGATTTGCTTGTTGGTTGGAGGGGGAGTGAAATTGAACAGTTTTCAACAGGTAGGCCTACCTAATTGTTGCAAAAACTACAAGTTGATTGGATGGCCTGAATTCTTGATAGATTTTTTTGTTTTGCTTTTTGATACAACTATCGTTTTCAACTTCTCGACAACTTTTTTGAAGGGGATTCATCTGCTGTAGTCCAAAAGACAATTATTGATCCACCAACTCATGAAGTTGTTCCAAAAGTGACAAGTGGATCTGGTCATGGAAAAACAATTGGATGGATGAACGACTCTTCTGATAATGCAGTGCTGAATTCAGCTGGATATGTTCAGGACAGACAGATGATGCACATAAAAAGTGAAAGGTGAATGAATACCATTTTCAACTACCTGCCACACCTTACTACCACTCCTAGATCTCAATCTCTTTCTGCAGCTATGGTAAGTTTAGAGCAAGGTAAGTGTTTTATTTATTGTTTTTCCATTGTATTCTTATCTTTCGTCAACCAACAGTTAGTTTCTGTTAAAAACGGGAACATGAGGCATTGCCCCGAATTCCAGAATGGTATTCCAAAAATACCATGGAAGATGGCATTCCAGAATTCATCTTCATCGACAAAAGCCATAGGTGTGGCTTGTTCTTAGATAGATAGATACCAACCTATCTCACGACATGCAACTGTTGGATTTTCATGCTGACTTTTCATTCATTTTCTGCTGATCTGACCATCAAAACCAACCTTGTCCAAGAACAACTTAGCTGCTCAGAGTACCTCCCTATTGGTGCTATGTGAATCTGCGATATGAATATCAGATGTGCCGACAGTTAAATTTGTGCTTCCTTGGATGTCTCTAACTGGATGTCACGAAAAGGTAAGTACCTACCTCTAGTCTGGTCATCCATGACATTTATCTTTTAGCCAACTTGGCAGTCCATTATAAGTTTCTTGCTGTGATATCATATTATTTTGCTGTTACCATATGCAGTGCATTGACAACAGAGATCGCATAGGGCTTTCTGTGATTTTGAAGCTGCACCATGCTTCTTTATCATGCAGCATATATTGTGTGGTGCGACCAACTCTTTCTGCATTGGAGCAGTAGTTTGCGCATGAAAAGCATCGTGGAGGTGAGATCATCTTGCTGGTGTAACCTGACCACATGCTAAAATGAACTGTTGTGATGATGTTGTTCTGAGCTGTCACTGCCACCTTTGATTGGTGTTTATTTGGTTTGTGCTCTGCTATGGAAATGCTTCGCTTCACTTTCGGGGTGCTTTGTGGTCCGTCCTCCTTTTCTCCTCACTTGGTAGGCACTGAATGAAGCATTATGATATCAAGTTGTCGGATGCTGTGGGTATTTTGTGACCAAAACAATTGTTTTGTTTTTGGGAAATTGACCAGCACTAGTGAAAATCCCAGGTGATGAATGAAGAGATGTCAATGTTGCTAGTCGTTCAGTCAGAGAAACTGACAAAATTATCGACAACAATACGAGGGCTGATCAAGAAAGACTGAGACTCCTCGATTCATTCACTGTGTTCAACTTCGACATTGGTTTGGTCATGCTTATTCTCGAGGTACGTCCCTTCTGAGTAGATGCACACGTCCCAAAGCCTCCTCCATTCTTGACACACATGTTGCGGTCCATCCTTGGCCAGTGTCTTCAAAATCGCCTCCACAGCCTTAAACACTTCCATATTATGACTGAAAACTTTGACATCTCAAGCCATTTTTCATTGTGGAGTTGAGAAATAAGTCACAGAACTCACAGGTGGACTGTGGGAAGGTTGAGGTAAGAGCTCGATTCCCTTGTTGGCTAAAACCGTTGCCTTTTCGGTTAAAGCCGTTGGACAAAAAATTGCGACACGTGCGGACATTGTCATGATTTAATTTAATTTAAGGTTAATTTGCATGGGCAAGGCCCTGGCGCAAATCAGCAATGAGGGATAGCATGAATAAACAAAGAATGAATGCACTCGGATGACATCAACTAGTTGTATAACTTAAAATTTGTAACATCGAAATAGTAAAGTAGGTCATAATATTCCATGTTGTTCGGCCAACCATGACCCTACATTGCTTTTAAAGGTAGCCAGACTAATATCCTCACCATTTCCAAAGACACTAGGATGTAGCAGATTCCATTCATTGACGCCTGACGGTTCTAGTGACAAAAGAATATTTTCCAACATCCTTGTGGGAGCACTGTGCTCTGAGTTTAAAATCATGGTCATGCCTCCCAAAGTAGCTAGCAGGAGCTAAAAACTCTTTTATATTTGACCAACCACCAACATTGTTTAGTCCGAGAAATAAACCTCCCAGTCTTGAGATTTTTCTGCGTGAGGCCAGGGAGTTCCACTCAAGGTTTTCCAACATGGATGAGACACTATCTAATGGTGCATATCTCCCAGATACAAAGCGAGCAGCCTTTCTTTGTATTCTCTCCAATTTTTCAATTAAATTCACTCGGCAAGGGTCCCAGACAGATGAAGCGTATTCCAGCAGGGAGCGAACGAGGGCAAAGTATACTTTCTCCTTAGTTGGGCTGTTTGCTTTATAGAAGGTACGCCGAATAAAGAAAAGGGCAGAATTGGCCTTACTGACCATCTGATTTATATGTTGTTCCCAGTTTAAGTTTTTGGTTAGCGTGATTCCTAAATATTTCGTCTGGTCTGCAGAAGCCAGTTCTTGGCCGCTTAGGTAATATGTGGATATTTGAGGGCTAACTTTGTTACTAAAACTGATTGTCACACACTTTTCAATGTTTATTCTCATTCCCCAGCGAAGGCACCAGTCCATGATAGCATTCAGGTCGCTTTGCAATTGAAAAGCGTCACCAGCAGACCGAACAACAGTGGAAACAACACAATCATCTGCAAACAGATGCATACGACAACTAACAGCAGAAGGAAGATCGTTTATAAATATGGAAAACAGTTGAGGGGCCAGTACACTACCCTGCGGGACGCCAGAGGTTACTGCCCGTGTAAGCGAGGAGGCCTGGCCAACATATACTTGTTGTGAACGTGAGAGAAGAAAGTCTTCTATCCAATTTAGCATCAGCGGATCCAGGCCTAGCTTCCCCAGTTTTTCCATTAAGGCCACGTGGGGAACCAGATCGAATGCCTTCTCAAAATCAAGAAAGACAGCATCCAGTTGGCCAGATGCGTCCAGGACATTGGAAACTAACTGTGTGAAGCTGACCAGTTGTGTCTCACAAGAGAATCCGCGACGGAATCCATGCTGTGCGGGATGGAGAATTCCATTCGATTCCAAAAAGGATTTCAGATAGTCTGACAAAACATGCTCCAAAACCTTGCAACATGGGCTTGTCAGGCTGATGGGCCTGTAAGACTTTAGAAGCTTGGGGTCTCCTTTCTTTGGTATAGGGCACACAAAAGCATGATGACGAACCCAATGGTTTGGGTTGGCCTGGGGTGCAGTGTATGGCTCAAAATTTCATGGGTGCTCCCAATACTCATGTTTAAATGTTGAACCAATTTTCTAATGGTCACTATTGATCTTCGTGCACAATGACTGTTGCAGTTTTGATGTTTACTTCGGTGGTCGTGTTTTTGCCAAAACTTCCGGCCACCCTGTCTATCAAAACTAACCCCACGGTCCTTAAAGTCCATCAAAACACAGTGGAATGAGTCTAAGCGTCATCCCCGTATTCTTCCAGGAGAAGACGCAAAGTTTTTCCGATCCCGTTTTATTTAAATGGCAAAACAACTTCAACGCAGCACGCTGTTCATCCTGCAAAATCATGTCTGAAGCTGGAGGCGAAAAACAACCACCCTCAAGAACAAACATCACAAAAAAGAGGGAAGGTGTAGAAAATTAACAAAATTTTGCACAAACGTAGTAAACGGGTTGATACTTCAGCCTACAAAATGAGATGGCTGAGAAGTTCGTGGGAGCCCAGCAACAACACCAGTCTCAGTCTTTCTTGATCAGCCTACGTATGATTCAGCATTCACGTTCATTGAAGAAAAACAAGGTGCACATTGGCAGGTTGTCAGCAATGTGCAAGCAAAGAGAAGAGAAAAAAAAAGAAAAAGAAAATAAGTCAAAGCAAAGAAGAAAAAAAAAAGAAAGCAACAAAATGAAGCTCACTGAAAACACACCTGGAAATCTTTATTGTTAAAACTGATTACACACACATCTCAAGGGCAGGATGCTGAGTTTGTGGTTTCGTGGACATATCGGACATTGGAAATGACTCATGGGTAAAAATAAGCCATTGGAAATTCATTCAACGTTTCCTGGACACACTGGCCATTGGCTATGGGCACAGGTTTCAAGGGCATATCGAGTTATGAGACTGAAAGAAAAAAGGATAGATAGAAAAGGAAAGATAAAGATGTGACGAAATTAACAAATAAGCATTGACCTCTCTCAGACAAATGTTCAGATTTTCTGTGAACTGCCGAAACAGTGTCGGCATCTGAGTGAGGCATTCCTTCCTCACTTAGGCTTGGATTCAGTTAGAAATAGATAGTGCCTTGGATCACGACACAACCGGTAGGAAATGTTCAGACTTGAAAATCACCATTCAGAGTTTGAGACAAGACCACACATCATGGCTGCATGTTGATTATTTTGGGAAAGCGTTTCTGAAAGATGCTGCCTCATATGGTTTTAAAGGCATCCAAACCTAAGGTGCAGTAGTAGGAGTAGGTACCTACTTTTGCTTTAGAGATCTCTGACTTTTGGTACAAAAGGCATGGATTTGGTAAATAATTTTGATGTCACAAGTGCTCTAAATTTCAGTTTTGTGTTCTGATGCTATCAAACCAATGGTCACATGGTATCATAGATTGCCATTTGATATCAGGCCCGTGATGATATTGCTGCCATCTGCTGTTGAATGGTGTGTTGATTCAAAGCTGCCCAAAACATGCCTGAACATTTCGGCAATGATCTCTACACATCTAGGCCTAGCTTAGATGTGGGTTCTCCGGGCTTGGATGTTTGAAGGTGGATTTGTGATGACTTTGCAATTTTCGTGGCCAGGAAGTTAACAGTTAGGCCTATTGCAGATTAGTTATGTCCACAGATCTTTTAAGCCATTTAACGTGGTAATTATTCCTACCAATCTGGTTGTGAATCAATCAATTTCTTAATCGAAGGCTGGGAACAAACAGCAGGCATCTGGCCAATAACTTTTGAAACACCCTGCTAAACCCTAAGATAGGAAGCCCAGGGATCGAAAGGATCTTTCTAAACAGCCGAGGCAGGATTGGGATGTCTTTCCACTTGTGTGGTTTCAGAGCTATGCAGCCATCTTCACTATGCAGCCAAGATGAAAATTTGGGCTTGGAGCATGAGTTTGGAAATGTGATAGAGAAAAGTCTGTTGACCTGTCTGTCAGCTGCCAAATCACAAGACGAAGCATGTAAGATCACCGCTGCGGGCTGCCCTCTGTAGCCGACCACAAAATTTCACTCGAAAAGATGTTGCTGCCAGAAGTGCAAGAATCCACCGCAAAAACCAACAAAGCTGCTGCTCCTGTCTTCCTTTCTTTATCAGGGCGAGATCTTCTCCACTGTCCTGGTCCACCCTGCCCGTCCTCTGCTTCACTACCCATTCCATTCCATTGTTGTTCTGGGCTTTCCTATCTGTTATCACCTTGTCGTAGGCATTCTGAGATGGGAGCCTATCCAGCTGAGGCATGTTTAATGTTTATTTGCCCAGCCATGCCACTCTGACTGAACTCCCTCATCATTCCTTCTGCATGGCACCTGTTCCACCAACTGCCTTCCGTTGACAATCAAATTAGAAGCAGTGGCATAGCAGCAACGTGCGAAGCGTGCCTGCAAAAAAAATTACGGGTCCTCTTGAACTCAAAAAATACAAAGTCACAATATTGGCCAATTGTGGTCACGCGGACAGGGGTAGGGGTTCCTCTCTTTGCTTGCGGCCCCCTGGAGCAAGGCCGACTTGCAGACAACTTGATTTTTGCACCTTAACAACAACTAAAAGTGGAGAGACCACGATTTCGATTTCACCCATAGAGGCAGCACGATCAGAGCAGATAGCAGCATGACACTTGATAGGTGGATGTGCATTAGGCCTCTACATTTTGATTTTTGATGGCCAATTCCAAATCGCAGTCATGGCCGGCCTGCATGCCACCCCCTGGCCGGTCGTCGTCCTTCCTTCGCCTTTCAGTACCTATTTGACTTGTGCGTGACAGAAGTCACATGGTCTATGCGATGGAAAATATGATGGAATTAATGAAATGCAGTGTGGAGATGATTATGCGGTGCGGAGGCAGATGGCAGATGATGAGAGGGGACCAGGGACCACGACAGAATTCATGTAATGCATAGGTGACTTTTTGAATGTGCAACTCGCGAGAAAAAATCTTCAGATTGTCGGTTGTCGATAAAAGGTCGAAGTCAAGTCACTGTAAAAAGGTCACACAATTGCTGGGCCCTCCGCATCCATGCAACAGCAGTGGTGGGGGGGCATCCATATGCCACTGATTGGAGGATTGTTTGATTTCTCTGCACTGATTGGAGGATTGCTTGATGTCTCTGATGGAATTTCGCTTGTGCAGCTGCATTATTGTTTCTTCATTTCTTTTGAGATTTCGTGTTGATCGGTTGTATTTTTTACTGGTGATTATATGCAGGGCATTCCTAAAATTGTGGTTGGTGGCAATGTTGTTGCATTCCGTACTTTGTGATGTGAATGTGATTGAAAAGTATGTGTGATGCTTGAGATTGATATTGCTGTGATTTTTGCGGTATTCCCACAGGAGATAAAAAACCATTGTGGACTTCTGGTGCTTTCCCCTCTGGAAGAAATGCCAATTTTTTGTCAAATTTTCGTTACAAACATTGTTTTCTTCTTGTTGGCGCTCTAAATGCTGTGGGATTTTTCTGGATTTCATTCCGATTAGTTTTGTTCTGTTTTGACATTTGACCTATCTTTTCTCTAGTAAATACATTTCAACTTGGAACAGCTCACGAATCGCAGGATAGCCTACCTTGAGATTAGGTACTTACCTACTGTATCAGAAGCACATTTAAAACAGAATTAATTGAATTTTAGCTTCTCTTGTGTAGGTTCAGATTGCTTTGAAAGATGGTATTCGTAGGCATTGGTATTCTGTAAAAATTGGGGCTATTTTTGGCAAGAGCTGATTGTTGATCTTCTGGCATGGGGCGATATGCCATGGTCTTCTGGCATGGGGCGATATTTTCTGGAAAACTGTTATGCTGGGAAGGTTGCATACAATTTCTTCCAGGTAAATTCTCATTTCTAATCGAGACCGTGGCAGAATGAATCCCCCTTCATTTCTTCCCTACATTAACCTCACGGCTCTAAATTATGGTAGAATGAGGTGGGGATTGAAAATCTCACTGTTTTAAACTGTGGTAAAATGAGGTGGATGGCTCTTAAAAAACTCACATGGCTCTTAACCATGGTATTTTGAGGTGTGAGATCATTATCTCACGGCTCTAAACCATAGCCTGAGGTGGTCGTGGCTCTAGAATGTTGCAAGTGCAATGGGGTACTATTTTCTCATGGCTCTGAACCATGAAAAAATGAGGTGGTACTATCATAGTCTCACGGCTCTAAACTGTGGCAGGAATGAGGTGGGGCACATTATCTCACAGCTATAAACCGTGGTGGAACGAGGCAGGGTATCATTATATGAAGGCTCAAAACCATTGTGCAAACATTGTACAAAACCATTGTAGAACGAGGTGAGGATTGAAAATCTCACAGCTCTAGATAGTCGTAAAATGAGGTTGGGTATCATTGTCTCACTGCTCAAGACTGTGGCAGAACGGAGTGGAGAATCATTATCTCAAGGCTCTAAACTGTGGTAGAATGAGGCCGGGATTTGAAATCTCACGAATCTAGACTGTGGTAAAATGAGCTGTGGTTTCATTGCTTCGATTCTTGAGACTTGACTTGAGGTTGAGGACTCGACTTGAGTTGCTGTTTTGTTGACTTGCTGGGAAAGCATTGCACAGGCTGCTATGTGTGATGTCTCAGCAATCAGACTAAACAGAAATCGAGTCTTCAGCAAGCCACTTTTTAAAAATCGGACCATAATATCACGGCTCTTGACGTGGTTAAATGAAGTGGGGTATCATTATCTCACAGCTCTAAATCGATGGCAGAAGAGGTGGAGTATCGTTATCTCATGGCTCTAGACCAAGGCAGAATGAGGCTGAGGCTGAAAATCTCACTTTGCTAAACCGTAGTAAAGTGAAGTGTAGCTCATTACCTCATTTCCTTAGGGTCTGCAAAAGGATGATGCATTGAAATGGGGATAAATGGTCCTGTGAAGTGGTGGTCTGCTGGTGCATTGACATAAACTGGTTTGATGATGTGGTGGAGTTGGTGCAAGACAGTGCTAAAATGAGGTGGGGCATTGAACCATGGTAAAATGAGGTGAATTTTCATTTTCCCTGTCACTACACCTTGGTAAAATGAGGTAGGGTATCATTATCTTATGACTCGGGTCTGTTTGAGTGATGATGCGTTGACATGTGTCAAATCATCGGATGGAGTGTTGGACTGATGGTGCATTGACATGAATCAACTGGTCTGGTCCGATGAAGTGGTGGAGTGATGATGTAAGACCATGGTACATTGAGGTGGGGCATTGAACTTTTGTAAAATGAGGTGACCGTGTTACCACGTGATCATTTTACCACGGCTCAAAATCTGTGGCAGAATGGGGTGGTGACGGATCTAAGCTATGTCAGAATGAGGTGAGGTATCATTTTCTCACGCTTGTAAGCCATAGTAAAATGATGTTTTGATCCAATCCATAGTAGAATGAGGTGGAGTTTCAAAATCTCACAGCTCGATCATGACAGAATGAGGTGGGGTATCATAATCTCACAGGCACAAAACCACGGTGAAATGGAGACAGATTCATTCAGCCATGGCTTCAAAATATGCAACACAGGCGAAGGCAATCGCTGTGCTGCTTGTACGATTCCATTCCTATCAGACCGACACTATCTTTCCTGTTGATGGGGAAAATTATGGAGCTATCTTCACAGGGTGTATTGCCTCACCCAGGAGTGGCTATATTCCCGCAACTCCAACTCCCGCATTCCCATAGGTACTCTCCTAACTATCCAGCTCAAGTCCTTCCTGACTGTCGTGAGGTGTCTTCTTTGAAAGACATATCCAATTCACACGAAATTACTTTACTTTGCTTTTCTTTGCTTGGCTGCTCGAGTGGTTGGAATTGTTTCCTGGTGTGGTCCGGAATCCCGGCTCGATGACCTATTTTTTATTTAGAAAAAAAAAAAAACTAAATTTCGTGCCATTCAAATTCAATTCAAATATTGAAACGTTCTTTGCTTCATCTGGTTTTTTAAAGTCATAATTAAAACGCAATCCTCCGGGGTGTGTCCTTGCATCCCAATATTTTATGTTTGTGTGATTTAAAAATTCCGACGAACTTAGCATTTTTACTCATTTACCTTCAGAAATGGAGCTTTCTTAGAAAAATAAGTGCAGTGATAATAAAATTCCTTTCTCCAAGCCAAAATGCTCGACAGGCAAAAGGCTGCTCTGTGCGATCCATTTAGCAGAGCAAGAATGAACAAAATCTTCCAGTAAAGGGCCAGCGGAACAAATGGAATTCACATGGGATGGGACATGACAGCAATTCCGTTAACTCCTGGGATCTTTTTTTACTTCCACTCGATCACACCGTTGCGGCCCAAACATCGGACGTCATTTCCCTGCTGATTTGTGTTTCACTCTGCTGTAGACAGCCTACCTTTATTGGTGTTGATGCATCCAAATTGAAAGCATTGAGCTGCTGTCCTTTCATTTGCAGTGCTGAAATAGGCTGAACGTCCATACATTCAGTGAAGCAAAACATGGACATAGAGAAAAAAAAGTTTCTGATATCTTGCGTTGGAGGGATCTGGTCAAGGTGAATCAAATACCCCTTTCTTTTTCCAATGCGAAATCAGCACTTTTTCTCGACTTCCACAGAAAAATTCAATCACGTCCGAAAATACAGAACAAGGAAAAAATGAATTGCTGTCAATGTTCTGTCCGATGTGAACTCCATTTATCCACTGGCTCTTTCACCAAAGATTTTGTTTGTTGTTACTCTACCAAATGGATCACAAAGAGCAGCGTTTTGCCTGTCCATTTTGGCCTGGAGAAAAGGAATTTGTCTCTGCACTTATTTTTTCCAAGAAAAGGACACCACATTTCTGCTGGCAAACGAGCAAAAACGCTCCATTCATGTGAATTTTTAATCATTAATCAAGAAAAAAACAATTGGGATGCGAAGACACATCACCCCCCAACCATGCTGACTGAAACAAAGAATGTGTCAATACATATTTGAATGGCACGAAATTCTTTTTGTGAAATTAAAAATTTTGGCCATCGCCGGGATCGAACCGGGATCCCTGATCACATCAGAAAACAATTCTCCCAGTCAACCAACAGTGCTGAGCTGGCGCTCTTGATTTGCCTATTTGAACGGGTCATATTCAATTCAGGAAGGCATACCTGTCCAAGGATATTAAGGGGTGTCCAACTGATGTTGACTTTACAGCATTTTGAAAAAGCAATTTGTTATAGCAAAGCAAAGTAGGTGCTTCAGTGTTCTGTCTTTTTGGAAAAAAAGTATTCCAATTTATGGGAAACGTCAAAACACTGCATGACCTTGAGGAAAAAATCATGGCAATAAACCATGGCAATTGACAGGTAACTTTCATGACAGATGCCAGGGAAAAGTTCAGATGGCTGCAGTTTTATAACCGTAGATGGACTTTGGGTGTGGTTCTGTTGACTTAACACTCGCCATGTTTTAATCCTTTTTCACCAACACCCTGGTATTCGTACTTCTCTTTAACACATCAGCTGGAACGCGTTTTCACCTGAAGGTTCCTCGGCAGCAATGAAGACTTAGCACTGATGATGAAATCATGAGAGAAAGTCCATGTCAAATGGTGGTAAAACAGGTGTAAAAAGAGAGCTGGCCGTAGCCATTGTCGTTGAAAATTGAAGTTGAAAGAAAACTTGAAAAAACAACGTCCTCCAGTCAGACAGCGTGCACAACTGAAATTCGCAGAGCATCAGCAGACGACTATCAGAGCAGCATTTTTCTTGTGAACTTGAAGCCTCCGAAAATTTGGATTTTTTTGAGTGAACCACAAAAATCCAAATTTTCGGAGGCTTCAAGTTCACAAGAAAAATGCTGCTCTGATAGTCGTCTGCTGCTGCTCTGCGAATTTCAGTTGTGCACGCTGTCTGACTGGAGGACGTTGTTTTTTCAAGTTTTCTTTCAACTTCAATTTTCAACGACAATGGCTACGGCCAGCTCTCTTTACACCTGTTTTACCACAATTTGACATGGACTTTATCTCATCATTTCATCACCAGTGCTAAGTCTTCATTGCTGCCGAGGAACCTTCAGGTGAAAGGTGAAAACGCATTCCAGCTGATGTGTTAAAGAGAAGTACGAATACCAGGGTGTTGGTGAAAAAGGATTAAAACATGGTGAGTGTTAAGGCTGCAGTTTTGCCTGGACAAGAATCGGGCCACTTCAGACGTGTGTTCAAAGCATCATTACATTTGATGAACTGAAGCCAAAAGACTGACTTACCCCCAAAGCAAATCACCAGACAACAACTGTGATTTTTCACTTCCTTTTTCGCACCACCCCAGTTGTGAGAAGCTGCACTTTTGGACAACCTTGTTGCTCGAACATTGATGCCTAACTCATAGAAAGTCAATTTTTACTTAAAAATCAGTCTGCTTGTGAAATACATTCTCCCCCAATGCATGGCTCTAGTTCTTGATGCTTTTACGAATAGCTATCCGATATCAGCAGGAATTATGTTCCATTTGCACTTTAGAATGAAAGTGCAGTTACCATTTCCACCAAAACATATTATTTGGTAGCAAAATCTGCTCTGGGTGGTCTGGATATACCTACCCAAAAATTTCTCATCTAGTTGAATCAGCATGGTTAATCTTATAATAATCATTGCTTTTTTGTCATATTCTATCCTTACATTTGAAATTTTAAGCAATCCCTGTCTACAATGATTATATTACAATTAAAAATTTCTTTTTATTTTGTTCATTTAGTTCACAAAATGCTGAATTTTCTCTGGCATCGTCCAATGAAGCCAAAGTGTCACGCGATGTTGTGCAAGGTGAGCATTGTTGCTGCAAGCCTGTTTTTTGTTGAAAGCATTTTTACCTTTAATGTTTTGCCTTCAAATGGCAAAATGAGCATTGAAAATATGAAAGCAAGAAAACTCTGTGCAATGCACCGTGTTGCATTGTCGTGGTGGAATTAATGTACTCATACATGTTAAAATTGAGATTGTTGAGATTTTAGCAAAAACTCCATGCTGCAGAAATTAAAGATTCTGTCTTTTTTAAACCGAGATCAAAATCTGACACCTGCAGAAAGCCCTTTGCAATCTGGCACTTTAATTTCACCTGCACAAGAGTAAAAAAAAAGAAAGAAAGACAAATGTATGGGAGGCAACAGTTTAATGGAAAAATCACATGCATAAGTGCATGAATTCTGTCACGGCTGCACACAGAGTTACAAATTCTTGCGTTCAGCACCACAGCACCAACCTACCAAAATTGATGTTTCCAAATGGTGTATTCTGAATTCAACAAAATGATTTCAGAGCAATGAGATGAACAACCAATTTGGAAACATTTGTCAAGATGGTGCTTGCACTGCTGCTTCGTGAAGCGGATGAGAAAACAATTGCACCACCCACATGATCTTATTTTGGGATTAAAAGTGAGTCAACAATGAAATTCTAGCTTTATTTTCCTGAATGCGCTCATTCAAAAATGACACATCTTTAGCTGTTCTATTTTCGACCAATACGTGAATTTGAATAAAACAACTACCTAAAGGTCTGCTTTCATCCTCCAAACAGTCTGAAAACAATTAATCTGCCAAAACCACCCTTCAAGGAAACTGCTGAGTTAGCAGCTTATGAATTTGGCAGGTCGATTTGAATTAGGCCTCTGATGTTTTTCTTTTATTGATTTGTGATTTTCTGTTGAGATTGTGTGCCATTTATCAATTATTCTGTTGCCTGATGGCAGTGTTTAAAGTGTACCAGAAAAAGGGCCGGTATGCATTCCTGTAAAAAGGGCACATTGGGGGGTCTGGGGCGGAGCCCCAGCAGGGTTCCAAGGGGCAGAGCCCCTGGCAGGGGGTCTGGGGGCGGAGACCCCCAGAAGCTGAAGAAATTTTGAAATTGGAGGGTCAAATTTGGACAAATTTTGGTGTTCCATGGTCGACAATGGACAACATCAAACACATTTGATGACAAAAAACAAGGACATCATCTCTCCCACTCCACATGCGAATGTGTGTGTGAATTTTCCCCCAGGGATGTCGATTGTATCCAGTGTAAATCCTCCCCCTGAGACCAAGTGGACGCGAGCCGCATCCCCAAACCCCACATATGGGCCCCTGCAAAAGTCCCAAGACAACCAAATAACTGAATGTGTTTGTGCCCTGCATGAAAGCACGAGTCCATTCAAGGGCATGCACACCCGACACCGCGAGGCGGGCGTGACAAGCGGAGGCAAAGGCAACTAAAAGTCGAATGTAATTTGATATTTTGTGTCGCGCATGACTGATCAAAAACCGAACGTGAACGGAGACGAAACACACACACCAAATGTTGTCGCCATCGAGCAGGAAAGAAAAGTTGAAGTGTTGCTCTCACCTGTCACCGCGAGCATTGCCACGCTCCAAAAAAGAAGAGGCTGGGGTGGAATCCACCCCAACGATGGAACCCAGGCACGCAATCTGCAATTGCCATGATTTCAAAAACTACCGGAATTTTGACTTTTCCTGGGATGTTCGGCACCCTTGCGGCACCTGTGCTCTGATGCTGCTGTCTTTGAACTGCTCGCAGAGTGGCACTGGGCACCACCGGTGGGTTTTTGCATCCCTCCTCTGCGTCGCCACAATGCAATTCATTCAAGCCTTTCAATCAAGCAAAAATTCTTTCTGGTGACAGGGGCAGAGAACATTGAATGCGTGGGTGGTGGATTGTGGAAAGGAAGATTTCACACCCAAACCCCTTCCAACCCATAGTATGCTGCAAGCATATTTCTATGGCTGGTCCAAGTCCAGTTTTTTCGTGCCCAAAGTCAATCACAGATGGATTGTGCACAGCAAACATTGACCTCAATTTCCAGTTCTTATTTTTGACAGAAAACCCACATGTCACATCTCAAGGGCAATGCTGCCGGTGCTGGCGCTCCCGCTGTGATCTTGCGAGCCGGTGCGGCAATCAATCAGGGCGGGCAGGTGCGGCGCACCGGTGCGCACCGGCCGACTTTAACCACTGCCTGATGGTAGCATCGTTGCTGTTTGTTAACTGCTCCTTTTACAGGCAAAACAACCGCCATAACCCAGCAAGTTTGACGATTTCCACTCCACTCCTATATGGATTCAATCTGGTTCACCCTACAAGACTATCACATTAAAACCATTATTGATGGTCTTGCAACATGAACCAGATTCAATGCATGTAGGAGTGGAGTGTAAATCGTCCAGTTTTTAAGGGGGGGGGGGGAAACCTTCGCGCAAACTTTTTTTATTTTTCAACCGATTTGGTTCAAACTTTGCACACATTTTCAGGTCACTTTAACTAAGATCTGTGCAAAATTTCACACCCCTAGTGTTACTGGTTTGCCAGCTGTAGCCAGCTTATACGCAAAAAGTAGACTAAACTTTTGATCGCTGCAGCGCCTAAACCATTGGAGCTAGACACCTCTAGTTTGCGCCAAAGTGATCCAAATGGAGCCAGAATTTGGGTAGAAAGGTCAGCATCCTCCTGCCTAACTTCATTTTTGCTTCCGAATTCAATTAATCCTTATCGCGTCAAAAAGCGGTAAATTTTTACTGCCATAATTTCAAAATGCACTTGTATCATGAAAATACCATATGATAGTCTGATTTTGACCATCCCACCCAATTTAGGACACTTTTTTTACATAAGTATGCCAATTTTTAACCTTCTATGTTGTTCCCAAGCTGAGATTTTGCATTCGAAAGTTTGCCGAACATGAAAAATCGGAGTTCCGAGTAAATTGAAGATTTGCGAAGAGTTGACGTTTTCAACTTCGAAAAACATATTTTGGCATCGTCGAACTTTTTTGTGCTATATCTCAGCCCAAGAGCTACTTGGAAGGTTGAAATTTTGCATACTTTTATAAAAACCGCTCCTGATTCGGCTAGAATGATCAAATTTTGTCTAGTTTGCTTCCTTTCTGTGCAATGGTCATTTTTCTGAAAGACGTAATTTACCGCGAAATTACGCGATAGCGTAAAAATTCTTTTAAGTGCCTTTGCATTTTAGTCCGTAACTTCTAAACCCTGTGGAATTTCAGAAAACGGATTGCACCACTGGAATCGGGAAAGTTTTGTGTATAAGATGACCAAAAACCCCAACCTACCATTTTCAATGATTTTTTAACAATCCGAAGGTTTCCCCCCCCCCCCTTAAAGTGTTTCGAGAAAAGGGCCGGTGCGAATTTTTGTGAAAAGGGCACATATTCTGAGCGGAGCCCATGCGGGGGGTCTGGTGGGCTGAACCACCCAGTAATCGGGGACTGGGGAGGAGCTCGAGTAGGGTTCCAAGGGGGCAGGGAGCCCCCTGGAAGCTGAATAAAATTTTGGGTTCAATTTGGTGCAATGTTGACCTTCCAGAGGCCAAATTTCTCACTTGGAGGGCCAAAAGCACAAGCAAGGGAAGGGCAAGCAACCCGCGAGCTTGGTAGCATGGATGCTACCAACCTGGAGAACCTGGAAAACCTGGAATACTCAGGGAATTTCTTTTGCAACCTGGAAAACCTGGAAAACTCAGGGATTTTTGGAAAAAACCCTGGAAAAATGAAAATTACCCCAAAAAACCAGCCAAAAAAGGGAAAGCAGGTTTTTCTTACATTTTTAGTGTCCATAAAAGCCTGGAAAAAACCCTGGAAAAAACTGAGAATCCTTCTGGAAAACCTGGAAAACTCAGGGAATTCCGATTTTTCAAAGTAGCAGCAACCATGGGTAGGCATTTCTTTGTTGGGATGCCCATTCCATTACTCCCTGAAAATGTATTGAATGGGAAACAGGGAACCAAGGACATCTCAATGGCACTGCTGCCGGCAGGTGTTCGAGTGAGGCGGTGCGGTAATCAATCAGGGCCGCGGCCGGAGCTGCGCACCAGCAGTTGCAGGGTGGGCAGGTGCGATGCACCGGAGTGCACCGGCCGACTTCAATTCCATATTGTTTTAGTTCTTTTGGAAAACCAAATTTCATTAAAATTTAAAGGATAGGTAATAATTGAGAAAAGTAAACTTTTTGGTGATTTAATGAAGCAAAATAAAACTGTTTACAAGGGAAGACCAAATCCTGATATAGTAACTTTGTGTTCACATCTGCTTTCATTGCATACTTTATCATTGCCTTTCTGATTGTTTTTGGTCTTCCATTTGTCGTCGTCTCTGATCTTGATGTGTTTTATTTTTTTATTTTGTGTGTTGAATTTTGTAATTTAAGGCAGAATGGTGTTTGCATTGGCATCTGATTTCTGTTGATGCTTTCTCTGTATCGTGCCACAATTTTGAAAAGTGTGGTGTGGGGCCCTCTTATTCTATCTGTTTAATCTGACTAAATTTTGCTTTTTTCTTTCTTTTTTTTAACCAGACACTTCTGGGAATTTGGCGGCAATCAGCAGCAAGAATTTATGGGTTCATAACTTGACAGATACGACCAGCGCAGTTGATCTGAAGAATTTATTTTCCGAGCTGGGAAAGGTTGGTTTGGTGGTTATTTTTGATTTGTTAATTGGGTTCAATTATCATTCCAGGTCATGTTGATCAACATCAGTGTCAAAAGTTGGCCTTCAAAGGTGGCACAATTAAGGGGGGGGGGGGGTTAGGGGTCAAAAATGAAAATAACATGATTTTTGGACTTCATGCTTTTTGATGTCACCAAATAGCCCATTTCGTGCTGATTCCAATGATATAATTGCCATTACTGTAGCTCTATTGGTTGGCAAGCTATCGCGATTCCCGTGCGACACTATTTTCGTGCGACAGCGTATTTTGCATATGCTTCGAAAAAACCACAGTATTCAAAGCACGTTTTTACCGCTTTCACTTTTTTGACATTTTTCGAACTTTCGCATGCTTTTTCTCAGCCACCAGAAGTGCTAGAGAGGTAAAATTTGGCACACTGGGCGAAAAAAGTATGCTCTTTTGGGTGATAGAGCCGGAATTTCAATATTTTAAGTTGTTCATAATGTTTTGGGCCATTGTCAGGAAAAAGATCTATCGCTTTTGCGCAAATGAGGAATATGAAGGAATGTTACATGTTTTTGAGAAAAAACTTCAAAAGGCGGCTCTATTACCCAAAAATTCATTGCTTTTGTGACATTTTAGTCCAAACCAGATAAAAAAATCTCTACCGGTTCTCCTATTATCTTGCGCTAAAGTTAGGACACCAAATTGTGACCTTTGACCCCATAACTCAGAAATGACGACCTAATGAGGTGAAATTTTGTGTGAGTGACCTTCCATATGAGCCCAGTGTGCCAAATTTTAACAAAATCGGATCATAAACACGGAAGTTTGCATTTTGACCCCTACCCCCCCCCCCCCCTTAAGAAAAAGTTGGCAGGTGAACCTGTTTTTGAAAAAAATCTGCCTTATATGTACCTATAGAACGATTGAAGGAAGGGTGTAAACTTTGAGGGTAGGTATTTCATCTTGAGATCACTATTGCCAGGTGAGTTTGACTATTTCCAGTCTCAACTTGGGATTGATTCTGGCTCTCGTTTGGAGCCTGGATGAGGTCAGAAGTTGAGTTGAGTTGTGGTGGCTGTAGGTCCTCATTGTTTTCCTAATAGCACAGGAAGGTGGGGATGGGATTCCCTTGCACTGACTGAGCTCAAAAG
Source organism: Sinentomon sp. SZTP_YWyxl (assembly GCA_030068105.1). Taxonomy (NCBI): domain Eukaryota; kingdom Metazoa; phylum Arthropoda; class Protura; order Sinentomata; family Sinentomidae; genus Sinentomon; species Sinentomon sp. SZTP_YWyxl. The sequence goes on from JASGXE010011861.1 coordinate 18,440, forward strand.
AACAGTACACGATCATGGATGGCTGACATCAAGCAAGTGTTGTGTGTGCATCGTGGCTTGAATGTCTTAGCTTCCATTGTGACCAAACTTAGTTAAAGTCCACTCTCCCGCTTTGGCCCTTTTCTAATTCCTGGCCTTGTTCAACATGTGAGCCTCTGTTGCGGCCATACTTATCATAGATGCCATTTCCCTGGGTTTGACCTTTTAAAAAATGTGAGTTTCTTCTCTCTTTTTACAGTTTTAGTCCTCTTTTGTGGCCATGTTGGTCATGGAGTCCATTTCTCTGGTTTTGGCCTTGTCACTTTTTATCTTTTCTTTTTTTGCTGTTTTGTTTATTCAGGTCACAAAGTGCAAGATAATGAAACATGTTTCAGTCAAATCTGAGTCAACAGGTGGCACAAAAGCTTATGGTTATATTTCAATGGCGACGGTTGAAGATGCACAAAAAGCTGTTCAAAAACTGCACAAATCGACTTTTCGAGGGCAGAAAATGTTTCTCCAAATGGTTTGTATGCCTTATAAGTACCCACTCATTTTGATATTCATCCTTATTTGCATTTATTTTTATGCGGGTTTAGGTAGCTGTGTCTTTATTTGTCATTTTGCAAAATAATGATCACGGCAACCTCTGCAAGTTGAAAGTGACGAACGCTCTTTAACATCAGACCAACCACCAACATCATTTCGAGCAGAAAAAGGTCCATGAGCCTGACAAGTGATGACCTTCCTGTGCTTGGAAAGAGACCTCCATCCAAGTTCTGATATAAAGGTGTATACACTGATCGTGAATGTATAGCACCCAGATACAAAGAGCTGTTCTATGCTGGATTCTCTCCCATTCTTCCACCAGGTGATCCAAACTGCAGAGGTGGACTCCAAAACCATCAATGTACTTTTCCCAACACAGATTTTTCAATGTGGCAATATCAGAATATGTCAACCCTGAGTGCATAGTAACACACATTTTGCAGCATGGAGGCATGTGCCCCATTTTGTGCACCAGTTCTTTATTCTGATTTAATCAGAAAATAAAGTGTTCCAGACTCAAAACGAAAAGAGCAGGAATTGTGTGGCATGTAGAATTATTGACAGAAGGAACAGAGGTATCATTCAGTGAGAAATGTAAAAAAAGAGAGAAGGAATGGAGTAAGTTACACAACGTCTTGTGTTTGATAAAACGTTTTTGGTGGTCGATTGCAAAAGCAACGGAGTGATATCCTACCTCCTACCCTGAACATCCTATCATCATTAAAAGGTTTTCTGAGTTTGTTTTTGTTGTTGGAAATTTTGCACTCGCTTTGTTGTAATTAAATTTCTTTTCCTTCCATTTCAGGCAAAGGAGGATGACTCAGTGCCAAGTGATGTTCCTGTGTTGCCCTTGTCCAGCCCGAAAAGTCAGAATGGAAATTCAGCCGAAGCGATGCTTTCAAATCAAGCTGATGGTCATGGAATGAATCATGGAAATTCAACCGAAATGATGGTTTCAAATCAAGCTGATGTTCATGGAATGAATCAAACCCATCCTCCATTTGCAAGCTGTCCTACCATTTTCCCAATGCAAACAGTATTACCAGTACCAACTGTTCCTGCTTATGTAGCCCTTGCGATGGAGCCGAGCTTTGTTTTGCAGCCCGGACGCAAAGATAAGAACATTGATTCAGGTTTGTGATGATTACATCCCCCTAATTTCGAAGTTCAGTAATAATTTTAAAATTTATTTAATTGGTCATAATTTTATTGCAATGATTAACGACTTGTTCATAGTTTTCATAATGTACCTAATTTATTGGACAATATTTCAGTGGCAGTAGTTGTGAATGCCTGTTTACATGTGGAGTGGAGCAGGGCAAGTTCATTCATGATTTGTGATTCATATCATTTTCTATGCCACACCAATCTGTTTAAATTCCATACAGTACGCACAAAAACTAAATTCTCCCTTCTTCTTGTTCCAATTTCAATTTCCACCTGCCAGCGCTGCCTACACCATCCTGAAACACGACATGCTCCACTTAACTTTCTCTCCAAACCACAAAAACATCATCCACTTACCTCCAGCCATCTTGTCATGAAATCATTCCATGTGAATGTGTTGATAACAGACACAACCCTCAGAACCCATGGGCAATCCTTCTCTGACCTGCAGACCAGCCTATCATTATTCAAAATGCCAATTTTTAGGAACAATTGCAGCAAGCCAATGCAATGCCAAAACTTCTTGCACGTCATAATCTGCTTTACATCTGCACCTGACTTGCACTCACTCCAATTTATCAAATCCTCGGAACCTCTGAAAATGTTTTGCACATAAATTAATATCCTCATTTTTGGCATGAATGGAATATCAGTTGGGAGGGGGTGATTGCATAGATCTTGGAGAAATGTGTTGAGCAATTGGAGTGGGTGAATAATTAATGGAAAGCATAAATGGGGCAAATGGCCAGGCAGGTTTCTGAGTTGAGTTTTAGTGAGGTTGAGGCGTTTTCCATGTTTTTGGATTGGCACATGGGTGAATGAGCATGGTTGGTTAGGTAGTGAGTGGTATGTGGGAGGCATAAATAATGATAAAAAATGATTGTGAATATCAAATGAGGTGATGTCAGCCAGGTATGCTATGAGTGTTGCTGGATTCTAGTTTGAGATAAAGGTGGTTGGTTTTTAAACTTGGAAGTTATATTCTGTTGCAACTGGCTGATTTTCCTTGTGTTAGATGCGGCATGCACAATGTTGAATCCTCTCCTTTAATAATTTCACAATTTCAGCACGTGCACCACGAACGTCAGAATCACAAGGAAAAGACATAATAAAGCCAGTTTTCGTTCGCAACTTACAAGAATGCCAGCCTTATCATTATTAAAAATGCCAATTTTTAGGAACAAATGCAGCAAGCCTATTCTTCTAAGTTACGAACGAAAACTGGTTTATTTTGTCTTTTCCTTGTGTGTCTCCTTTAATGTCTTTAATTTGCACATTTTTTTTTACTTTTTTAATTTTAATGCTGTTTTTCTGATGTATATTTTAATTTGCTGTACTGTCGATATCTTTTGAACTGTTTCGTGCTTTTTTGGAGTGCTGTGATTGTACCTGTACCACAAGTGACTCACTTGTGTTCAGGTGATAGGGAGGTGTCAGTCGTGGTGAACCCATGGAGTGAAGGCCACATGGGCAAGTATTATTCTCTCTCAGGGACATGATATTGACCCATTTCTATCCACTATCTTTTTTTTTTTTGCTTTTTGTTGTAATTTCGTGAGAAAGGTTAGTGTAATGTTTCGTTTAAAATTGTCTATTTTTGCTCTTGTTGGTGCATTTTAAAAATGATAAGTTTCCAATTTAGTCAGGGAAGTGGGCGTGGGCGAAGGTCAGGGAAATGAAATTCCTACAAAAACTGTGGTGGACCATGTTTTTTATACAGCGTGTTCTCACGAATAGGATAACAGAAACAGGTGTGCTGCTGCCGGTAATATGCCATCGCTCTACTCCAAGGTCTGCCTAAAATTGCGATGAACAGGGTGTCCCAGTTTATCGGCATCACATATTTTGCTTTTCGTTTCTGCAATTCATGGCGCAGTCCTTGACACTGACCTTGCTTTGAAACTTGTGTCCGTCGTCAGTGGCGCACACAGGGTACGGTGCAAGGGGGACACGTCCTCTCCCGAACTAAAAAAAAATCAAAAAGGCTGTCCTCAGACTACGTTTTGAACTGTTTTCTTCGAATGCCTGTTTTGGCCCAGCTGAGGAGTGGTGAAAAGTCTGCGCATCTCTGGAAAATCATCCGTCATCAATCTCGCGCAGTCATATTCTGTCATCTGTCAAAGTCGCGCAAAAGACATGTGGACAAAAATTGACGAAAAAAGCATCTTTGACTTCTGGCGACATTCTTGTCCTCTTGTCAACAGTTGTACTTGAGCCGGATGAAATCTGCCATGCGCAGTTCGGTTTTGAAAAGAAAATCCATTCACTTATTTTGACTTGATTTTGTCATGATGAATGCCATTTTTGCACCACCAAAATAAAAAATTTATCCTGACGCTCTGCCAGGGGCTCCGTCCCTTGGAATCCCGGATTGCGTCTGCCGTGGTTTATCCCCGGTCAGCATGACTTCTTCTGTTGGCCGTCCCCTCCTGAACAAAAATTCCGGTTACGCCACTGCTCGTTGTTCAGGCTCATCTGGTCAACTCTTCACGGACGGCAATTTGTGATAACAAATTTGTCATCAATCGCTTGCCGGCAAACTTGAATTCCAAATCATTGACCATGTTGACGTTGGAATAGTGCATTGAGCTTGTTTCTATCTACGGAAGCTCCAACAACAGTCTGCGGACGACTTGCCGAACAATTTCGCAAAAAACGGGACACCCTGTTCATCGCAATTTTAGGCAAAGCGGACAGTTGAACTGAATGCTATAGCGCGTTGGCATATTACCGGCAGCAGCATACCTGTTTCTGTTATTCGTGAGAACACGCTGTATTTGAAACCAGAATGAAAATACACTGTGAGATAAGCATTATCTACTGTGTTGTATTGCAATGATCTCTTCTTATGTTCCTCTTCAACAGTGTTTTTTGATTTATTTTCTCTTCTTAACCTTCTCACAACCAGGTGATCCAGGGAGACAACCATGTAAAATATATATCGCTGATCTTGAACGACCGGGAAAATTTAATGAACTGAAGGCGATGTTTCAGGAGCATGCAAAGGTACCTGTGTTTTTCTGTTTTTTTTTTTTTGCATTTTGCTGCAAAACTGCAGACACCTTTACTGCCATTTTAAAAATGAAGTAGGATGAAGCCAAGAAAAACACCTAATTGTTTTTATTGTTTTGTCAATTGAATATGCCCTAGCAAGCAGATGGTGGTCAAAATCAAGGTAATATTTTGCGGCGGGTTCTCCAAAATTGTTATTCTACCTTAGCTAGGACAGGGTGCTTGGTGGTTGAACTTTGTAGAAGTATTACGCGAGCAGCTTATATTCAGCTTGATTGATCAAGTCGGCAAATCATCTGGATAGCTAAAATATTTTATTTTTTTTTTTGTGATATTTTTCTGTTTTTTTTTTTCTGGCCTTGAAACACACTCACTGTCCATTCTTAAAAAAATCCAAAGATCTTGAGGAAAAATTCGATTTTGTGATAAAGTGGAGAAGTGAACGAGGATAGGTAGTGTTGTTGGTTTCAAAGAAATTAAAAGGCATGTTTCTGGATTTTATTTCTATTCGTGCCTTGATTTTTGACATACTTGGTACTTACCTTGGTCAAATTAAAGAGAGCTAAACATTTCTGAAAACCTGCTATGAGGGCTGAATGTGTAAAAAATTCAGGGCAGACTGCGCACACGGACGATCGCCTTCTGTTGAAGGTATTGAACCATCAATGGCAATACGGGGTGTTCACGTAGGGTTACTCAAAATTGAATTGCATATATCCACAGAAATCCTTGTCAGAGATTGTTGCTGCTTCAACTTTTCGCCTTCGATAGTAGTCCTTGAAAAGTCTGGACACTTGTGTCCTAGTCCACCCCTTTTCCCCATATCGCAAAGGGAAGAGAATAAATGAACCACCCCAAAAGAAAACAACAGAGAGTGTGCTGGGGGTGAGATCTTCATGAGTGGTTTCTCAGCAGAAAGCTCCACAGCTGTAATCTGAACCAATCTTCTGGACGATACCATTCGGGAGTTAAAGGATTGAACGTCACTCAAATTGTGCCTGGTGAAACGATCGGTTTCACAAACACTTAAAAAACACTCCTTATCATAAGTCTTCCAACATAGAAGTTCATTATTAACTCAGCCGCCATTTAGGATCAATAGCAGCATGCGTCGCAGAACATCATGACACTCGTGTGAGGTGAGAAGTTGCACCCAGGCCTGAATTAGATGGCCCCTGGTGTTAACCAGTACTTTAAAATATCGCCTATGTCCGAGGACTTTTGATAAGCGATAAGCTCCGAGAAAATTTTCTGGTTTAAGGCCATTGTATGCAGTGTTCTCACCTCTCAAATGAATTTTTTCACCACCTCATGCTTCTTTCTTCTACTTGACATTTTGGGGTAGGTACTTCGAAGTTCCTTTCATGCCGTTGAAATGGCACAGTGGAAAACCACCCCTAAAATATTAACAAAGAGGTGCAAAGGGATGAAACTGTTTTTGAAGGACTCAGATGAGCAATGGCGTGTTTTGCAAATTTTGTACATGTTTTGGGGTCATTTCAACGAATAAACTGTGCGAACTTTCACATCCCTATGTTCATTAGTCTAGCTGCTGCGGGCAATTTGTTTGCAAAAAGTGGGCTAAACTTTTGATTGCTGCAGCGCCTAAACCGTTGGAGCTAGTGACCTCCAGTTTGCACCAAAGTCACAAAATTGAGCCAGAATTTGGCTGGAAACATCAACAACCTTACACCTAACTTCACTTTTGCACCAGAATCAAAATAATGTTAATTGCTTCAAAAAGCGGTAAATTTTAACTGCCATAATTTAAAAAAGCCCTTGCATCTTGGAAATACTGTAAATAGTCTGATTTTGACCATTATGGCCAATTTGGGACACTTTTATGCAAATTTTTAACCTTCTGTGTTGTTCCCAAGCTGAGATTGCATTCAAAAGGTGTCAGAACATTAAAAATCTCTGTTCTGAGTAAATTGAAGATTGATTACGAAACAGCGTAAAAATTCATTGACATGCCTTCGCATTTCGGTCCATAACTTCTAAACTACATGGAATTTCAAAAAACTGTTTCACCACTGGAACCAGCAGATTTTCCTGCATGAGCCCACCTAAAAACCCAAAGTCATTTTTAGCCATTTTTGACCATCCCAAGGTTCCCCCCATTAAAGGGTGCATTCGTTCGGTTTGCTTACCATACAAAAATGATCCTACCTCACTGCTGAATGCTGCTCCTCACAGCATGGAGGTCTTTGAATGAGTCCTTGCTGAAGCTTTGCACAAAATTTGAAGCTATCTGAAACAGAAAATTGAAGTTTGTTTCTTGATTTGAAACCCCCGGGCAGATTTCGAAGGAATATCGGACATAGCTCTGAATTATTCTTTGAAGAACAGGATTTCTCTGGCTGGTGTTCAGGAAGAGAGAAAATCATTGAACAGGGCAATTGGAATGTGTCAAAAACTGGATTTTCTCTGGCTGGAGTTTGGGAAGAGTGAAAAGAACCATATTCCTGAGAGGGAAACTAGATTTCCTTCTGATAGGTTGATAAACACTGGCTTCAATGAATGGATCCGCCTTTTAACTTTTTGCCTGTCAGCATTTTTCATCGTGAATAGTTGATAGTTGATGTTCAGTTTCCCTGGAATTTTACCAAGGTAAAGAATGCATGTAGGTTCATGTAGGTTTGCTTTTCTTTACAAAGGATTCTGTACAAAGGATTGAAGGTCCTCACTCTCAAATTGTGCCTGGTGCCACAATCGCTGTACAAAATAATCTGATTTAAGGCCATTGTGTGCATTGTCGTTTCTCTCACATGAATTGTCTTTCATGCCGTTGGAAGGAATGTGGAACAAGTTCAATATGAGCTTGTTTTTTGTTGCTTTTTAGATGCAATGTTTGAAACATGTTCCAAATTCTGCATCGCTGAGCTATCGTGCTGTGAGTTCATTGTGTTGTGATAATGTTGTCTTTTTTTCTGACGAACTTTCAGGTACTGGATTCTGCACTATACAGTTATGAAAAGGGTGAACTTGCCAATGGATACATAGTCATCGACAATGAAGCTGATCTGAAGTACATTATCAGATCATTGGATAAGACATTTTTCCACAAGCAGCTGATGACTTTTGAAGGG